>ML812030.1:11897-28324 GCA_009831015.1 Picea engelmannii | reverse complement strand
CGTGACTTGAGGTCCACGACCTCTCCTCGATGTGAAAGTCCTGTCAAGAAGTAGATGTCCTCTACTTTGATCCTTAATGGTTGTCCATCAAGGATAAATCTCTCGCTATCTGGATCCCAATAGCCCGCCAACATTTCCAATAACCTCACTTGGGCCCTCATTCCTTTGAGAGCCCAAAACTTGTATAGACCACATCTTTTTAATGCCACTTGAGCCATCAGATCCCGATCCACTGCTGCATCTACCTCCTCATGCTCTCTCTCCCTCCACTCCAACACCATGTTGCAAAAACCAAATCAATTTTTGAGTTAGAAGATTATTTTTTGCCATTTTGCGCAAGTATACGTGGGTTATCCAAGAACAGTCATGGGTAAGGCCTGATATATGCTCCCTTTAGTTCACACATGGGCATATATCTGGTCGTATACACGACATATTAGTAGAAACCCACGTATACCGAAAAACTCAATTTGCGCCCTTAAAAACTAAAAAAATGGAGCCTAATTCAAAATTATAAACCATTGAATTTGAAGAGGATGAGATGAAGAGCTACCTGGTCCAGATGGTTTGCAATTTCATTGCCTATTGCTCCCACGATCGTCGTTTGAATTCTGGAGGTATGTTAGTCCAAATTGCACTATTTTGGGTGAAAATGAAAATGACATAGTAAATTTTGATTTTATTACTATTTATAAAACATTTTTACCCATTTGATATAGTTTTTTGCTATTATTTTGTCTAATGGACTAATTCAAAAATAGTTTTAAGATGGTTTTTGTAGTTTCGACTCAATTTTCTTACAGATTTCAATGTCATGGTTGGTCGTTCGTCTCCTCAGATAGGTATATTCATAACCTATCATATAGGATAGGTATTCACTACATCGTGCAGTTTTGCATTACCCTTCAATTACCACTTTTTTCATCTTAGGTACGAACCCATTTATTGCGATGCATTAACCTCCATCTGCTATCATAGCATCGTTAATAAATGGTAGAGACTTACCAAACATGGATACCCTAGTTAAAACCTCTTTGTCATTTGGTGCCCATGTCGAGATTTTTTCTTAGGACCGGGAGTCCATTAGAATTTGATACATGACTTTACAATGAGCCTCATTTCTCATTAATGCACACGCGACCTTATTACCTATAGACTCCCAAAAAATGAGTCTTAGTTAATCTCTTTTCTGACTCGTTATTAAAAATTTAAAATATCGTCGAGTTATTTGTCCCTTTCACACTTGTTAAAATTGGATTTGAAAGATCATGAGTCTTAGTTAATCTCTTTTCTGACTTGCTATCAAAAATGGAAAAGATCGTCGAGTGAACTTGTCTTTTTCACACTTTTAAGTTGGATTTGAAAAGACATCTGTTTGGCACAACTTTACCCCTTTTTCACACCAAGTAGACTAAAAGATATAAAAAAAGGACATTTTTTGGCGTTAAATTGTGATTGCATCTCATTCCCTTGCTTGTAGTATTGAGCCTTTAGTCGGTTTTCACTTTGCGTTATAAACCGTAGCCCAAGCAGTTTGCATCCTCAACCAAGTAGAGCCTTGTTTATATCCTTTGCAATTTGACACCCTATACCCTAGAGGGAACATCACCCCGAGTGTCCATCTCCTGCATGCATTTCCTTGCATTGAGCATAGGTACGTTCCACTGTTGGAACTAGTTTTTCTCACTTGTGACACTCGTTCCCTCCTCTGTATCATAGCATTCACTTGTTATGAAAAAAAAAAAAAAGACGGGCGAGAAGGGAGTACTATAAGACGGGCGAGAAGGGAGTACTATATTGTAATTGGCAGCAGTCGTGTTGCCTTTGAACAAAGCACACAGTTATTGAGTCCTTGCGTCATCATAATTTTGGGTTTAGCATGGCCTTAGGAAGCTGATCTCGTTACATAATTTTCTCTATCGAATGGTTAATATTTCAGTCACTATAGAGAACATTATGGATGCCTCTTGCATCTAGTTGTCACATCATTAAGTCTATGTTGCCAGAGTCCACCGTATGTCTCATGCTCTTGTTCAAAGGAATTCTATCAACCTGTGTCGACCACTCCTCATAAATCTTGACTTTTCATGTCGGACATACCCTAAGTTTGTCTCAGAATCACATGTTACTTTGGTCTTATGATGCACCCTGGCCCTACTTTCATTGGTAGGTCACCTTGAACCCAACAATTCGACATTTCATCATGGGTCATTGACTGGGTGGTTTCCTTTGTGTTTGACGGCAAGACATCTATTCACACTTTGGGATTCGTGCAGTGTCTTGGATGACATTAGCCTTATTGGTGGTTTCCTCACCTTTTTTAGTAGTTTTCATCATTTGGCTACTATTCAAAGGGTATTTTCGTGTACCGCTTGCATTTGGCACACGCAAAAGACACATAGGGTTGTTGGTTCATGAACATGTTCTTCGTCTGATCTTCACCAAATCATGAATCTCCTACTTTGTTCCTTGTGTTGATTGATGAGATGCCTTAATGCTCTCCTTTCATCGGGTCTCTTTCCATCGACTTTAGCTCATGCATTTTAGATACGAGACCTAAAGTTTTATGAGTACCTCGAGGCTTGCAGTCATTAGTGGCAGGCTCTCTCGCCATTGACAGATGGGAATACATCAATGTCTCTTGATCAATGGATCTCTCAAGTGTTTGACACCAACTCCTTTATTCACATTTGTAGAGATGTACTCGGTGCCTTGATACCTACTTTCATCATTGGTAGGTTGTCTCGCATTTGTTAACGATATACCTCAATGATCGGTAATCAAATGATGTCTCATCGTGTTCGACCTCAACTCATTTATTCACATGATGTAGACTTGCACCATTGGCATATTGTATTGAAGACTTGAAGAAATCACTTTGTGGATGCATCTTTCCTAATCTGTTGCTTCCATTTCATTGGACCAGTACCTATTGGACATCAGCGATCATGGGAGACTAGATTGTACTCCATGGTATATAGATATCTTCAGATTGATTTTGAGACTAGTTTCACTAGGCCTTGTTCGTGACTATGACATCTATTGGCATGTAACTGCATTTATACTTGCCTACTCATGGACATGAACACTTGTTGGTATATTTTCCACATGGATCTGCATTGTATTCTTGGCAGCCATGTAAACAAATTCAGTACATAATGTAATGAGAAATTGAGTTCATCGAGCTAGTTCTCTACCACTCCACTTCTAGGTTATTTATAATGTATTTTGGTCATTGCAGATATTACTATGATCTCACACATTAGGGGCCATATGTTATAACAATCTTTGCCTCACCATTGCTATCTTGCACAGAGGTCCTTTTTCCATTTCCCTATGCAGACTTATCAACCCCTTTTTGATAAATTCAGAGCCAAAAATATATATTTTACCACCTATATGCTCCCTAACTACTTTGCAATATGCATATATGCTTGCTGCTCCACTACAACTCACTTATATTGGGATTTGTGCTAGAAAATACAAAATGAGGTTGGGTTTCCATGTCACAACAGAAGATCTCTGATCTTTGGCCTTCCATACACTGGAAATGTTCTGACTCTACCCTTCAGTTGCATTTTGGAGGCTATAAGAGCACAATTTTAAGCTATGGAAAAGGAGGAGAAAGCGTTCAACTTTGAGAGCAAAGTTACTCTGGAGAAATTACTTCATATTGAGTCTGCATATGGAAAAGGAGGAGAAAGCGTTCAACTTTGAGAGCAAAGTTACTCTGGAGAAATTACTTCATATTGAGTCTGCATCCCTTTGTCCCTCAAGTCTGAACATAGTGTTCAACCCCCAAGCTCTTTCCTTATTGTCTAGAGGACCTCATTACCTCTTTACTATGAGCTTACCTTTGGTGGAGGATTGAAGTGGTGGAGACCCAGTTGGAATGAACATGGTTTTTTGGTTTCGAACCGTGCTGACACGGAAGTCTGTAATTTTGATACTTCTGTTGATCAATTATTAATAGAAATACTCTTTTCCCATCCTATCGATATCTTGCAAATATATGATCATTATCCATGGGCATGTTTGTAATGTTTATTAATGTATTGTGCTATCTGATGTGCTAACTCATTTTATATATTGTCACTATATACTTGCATCACTTGTTTGTTGAGAAATTATTGTAGGTGTAAAGCTTTGGGTCAAAGTGCTCAAAGGTGGAACAACATCAAACGATTGGATCGAGGTAGGCTTCTTCCTCGTATTTCACATTAGTTTATATAGCAAATGTTGGAATTGAGTTGATTTCTGCAGTCATACCTGTCTATTGTGGTTTACCCTTGGCCATAAATATTTTTTCCCTTGTAACAGTATCAATTCATGAGATTTCTTCATGAACTTTTGTTGTTCTTTATCGGCTCATTTTTTATTTTCCCTTCACATATAAAGAGAATCATTTTTTTCTTTGTTTATTTGAATGAGAATCAACCTTATTTTATATATCCATCCTTGCTAGAAGAAAATTTTCAGCCTTCTTGTGTTGTTGAGGTTGGTCCTGAACCTTCACTTCAGCCTATTGAGAATATCAAGGTTTATATCTCCATCACTCATGAACATGCTCAACCTTGTGACCATGAGAATGATGAAATTGATTCAAAACCTTCCCATATCTTATTACCTTATGCTATTACTCTTGATCCTTGTCATCAACTTGTTAAACCTTGCTTTCAATCAATAAAATTTTAACATTTTAACAATCAATAAATTTTTAACAACAAAGTGGATAATACAAATACAATATTCATACTCCAGACATATCATTCATCCGAGAGATCAATGTGAAAATATTGATGGGATATTTCTGAAGGAGCTAAAGCTGAGTCCAGATTGGATGATGATGAAAACTGTCAAACACATTGTAATGGCAACATGCTCTAGATTTGATTTTTATAGAGGATGGTGATACACAGTTTGTATTAGATATGCAGTTGGAGATAGTTATATCAGTTGAAGCAGCTCAAAACTGAATTTTGAAACCTTCTGCAACCTTGTGCTAATATAAAAAAGATCTGCAAGGTATTAAAGAAACTCAAGATGAAACAAAGCATATGGCAGATAGTCAACAATTAAAGGAGATTTTCAGAAATCTATTGAAAGTTCGCTACAGAATCTACTGCAGAATGTGATAAGAATTCCTAAGGCCCTATAGAATGTGCTACAAATTCCTGTTTGGGAGGTGTCAAAGGGAGTAAGAAGCTTATAGGTGTTCTTGGGATCATGCTAGTTGTTAGAAGTTCAATTATGAGTTGGAGGGCCACTTGTCAAAGGGAGAAGCGCTCAAAAGAGGGAGTTCATCAACATAAATAAATGTTAGGGGTGTGGCCACCATTATCCTTGTTTTTAGAATTTTGGTTATTTTTGTTATCCACATGTTGAATTTTCCATTTTGAGGGCAAAGGATCTTATGTAAGGGAGGTTATTCGAATGATAGTGTTGTCACTGAGAATAAAATATATAAAAAGACTATTGTAAGTCTGATTAAAGGATGGAATGAGCAAAGGGGAAGGGGGCTTTGGACCTAGATGAATTCAAAGTGGTTATCACTTTGTTCTTTTCCTTTCTCTGTATTTGTTCAGACTTGTGATTCCTTATCAATGGAGATCAATTTCCTTTTCTTTTTTGTCTTTCTATGTGTACTAATATTAATGAGTGACTGATTTACTCTTGTTCTTATTCATACGATGATTGAATGAGGTTTTATTCTTTGCATTGGTGATGTAGAACTTGTTAATACACTTATTTTCACTGTGAATTTACTGTCATAAGTGTTGGAAGTATCTAGGACAGTTTCATACCACATTTTTCCTTTTTCTCATTCTTTTATCAAACCTTTCATCTGATCTAAATTTTCTAAGGACACTTTTTCTTAAGGATACAGTTGGGAATGTGTACAATAGATGAATTTGATTGTCCTTATGGTCAAATACATGTGACTTTATAGCTTATATTTCAAGATTAAATTTGAATTCTTTGCATGTTACCAAGCTCACCTCATTAGAGTCTAGGGTGACTCTTAGAGTGATAACAACAAGGATGCAAAAAATGATAATGGGATTATGAGGGGGGTATAATGAAGGAAAACATGGTATCATGAGAGGGAATAAAATATGGATACTTTCATAAAATAAATCAAATCAAACAACAACCGTAACTTTGTTCAGACCCCACAATCCAATAAACATTCACTTTAAAACCAAAACCATTTAATTCTCACTTCTTTACAGAATGCTTGTTGACTTCAAACAAAGACAATTCATATGCCCAGAATACTCAATTATAGAAGCCCTTGCATCTATACAATATCTATAAAACAATCATAATAACATCATTGCCATTTTTATAATAACATTATAACCCTTTGAGCCACAGACTTTCACATTCCAATGTTAAACCTCTTTTCCTTTTAAAACCAGTAGAAGACACACAATGATCTTCAACCATTTATAACCAATTCTTGTTCTTTAAAATCAAGTAAGAATATGCATAGTATTAACCATTTTTTACAATTGTTTGTCTTAATCAACTGGGCATTAAAACTCATAATCGGGCCCGAATCCAATTGCACACATGTGTGTAATCAACATAAGTATTTATTTGAAATATCATTCAACCAATGACATGCAACTATGAGCCTGATTTTCTCATAAATTAAACATGTACGGACTTATTTTAAAATAAATTCCCAATGAGAGACAGAGCCAAATCGTGCCCACGGAGAGAAAAGAACCAAATCGTGCCCAATAGACTAAGCACACACATGTGTCTCTTTTACTCTTGATGGGATTGAAACGAGACTAAGATCATGTTTAGGGTTTAACACAACAAATGTAAGTAAGAACAAATAACTTGACCAAATGAATAATTCTTCAGGGACGCAGATAACTTGTGCCCTTTAAAAATTTACCATAGAGAAGCAACAATAGATGGCTCAATCAAGAGATAGTATTTGAAGACATAGACAACTCATGCCTCTTTTAAAATCACCATAGACACATAACCTTTAACCAAAATTATTGACAATGAGGGTTACCAAAACATAACAGTCAACCACCTCCAACGGAGAAGAGAGGAAGAAAAATCTTAAACCACCGTGAGGAGAATGCTCAAGCACAACCCGTGGCCAACCAAAAACATATACAAGCTTCCATTTAAAGTTTTGGGTGATACCAAACCCGACTGTGCAATTCTTTCCAACACAACGATAATGATGGAAACACCAAGGCAAATGATAGCTTGGGGTTCGGCCAAAATATGGCAAGAACACTCCAACTCTTAACAGCTTGCATTGAAACCTGAAGGAATGAAATATATCAACCACCGAGATGAAAATGAATGACAAAAATTAACACCAATATTGATTATAAAAACCATGCGCCAAAGCTTAGATCTTCGCTAAACCATAATCATAATTTTCCACAGAGAACCAGACCAAAAATCCCAAGATGAATGAACATTCTTTTAACCAATAACCCATGCCCATGCTACATATAGAAAGGAATAACCATTCATCTTTCTTTAAAATGCCAACAGTCTAGAGTATTCACAAAAGAAACCATAAGCACAACACTAATACACAGTAAAAAAACTTAAGAAAGACACAGAACTCAAGCAATTCTGAGCCAAAATTGATTCATAATGCAGAGGAACCATCATGGATGGAAAATAAAGGAACCATACCTAGAAAATATTTCTTGAGGGAGAGAGTCATACTTTATTATTCTTTCACAACCAAAAATCGTGGAGCATCAACAACCACCATAGACGAAAAACCAAATGTAAGTATGGCTAGGGTGAAAGGCTTGAGGGTTGTTTGAGTGACGTGCAGTAAATGCACGTTGCTTCCTTCCCCAACCTCATTCAATTCAACGTACAAGGCAACCAACCCACCATAACACTAACCATTAAATCAACCATATATTCCATAGCCACATACCATTTGCATAGTGTGCCACCTAAATTCTTTTAAAAACAACCATGTGCTATAACATTATCACATATGCCTCACACATAAATTTTAATCAAAGCGCATAAGTCTAGCAGAAAAGGTCTATACACCCTTCTTTTGTCACAATTACATGTAACCTTAGGGCTTGTACATAGTCCTTTTATTTGAAAAATTTCCCATATCATCCCCTTGTATAAAATCAAACAATTAATCCATGTTTAATTGCAATATCAACAAAACTGATAATAATCCTTTTATCCATTGTACAACCATAATTTGTGAGTGACCATTAAAACCATATAGCCATGCAACAATTAACCAACCATCTTATGTTTTCATAATGATTAAAACCATGACTTGAATCATCAACTGTAGAATATTATACTGACATAATTATAACAACAAACAGAAATATAAGTGCAACACATCCATCATAGCACCACTAGTATACAAGGGGGTCCCACCTACTAGTGCATTATTATTATTATAAATAAATAATAGAGCTTGGAAATAATTTGCGAGTAGTATTCAACGTTGCATTTTTATGCGCCAACATCACAGTCGCTTTCATTGTTGATGGATCCTTTGAGAATATTTGCATAGCTTTTAGGATTTTATTCATTTTCCTTTTCTGATGGATTTGTGACCTTAGTGCTTGCATCACCCTCGAGGAACTATCCAAGACCTATCTTGATTAATGGTAACCTTTGGTAACTAAGAATATTATTTAAGATTTCAATACTTTTTCCAAACTCCAAGCTTCTACTCAACTAATCAATTGTTTTCTCTAGTTCCTTTCTTAAGGAAACATTTTTAGCCTCTAGCTTCTTGCAATTTTCTTCCTTTTCTTTTAGTTATCTTCTCATCACTTCTTCTATCCTTTTTTCCTCTTCTAGTTGATTCTTCAGGATGATAATGTTTTTTCCTATTTCATCAAGATCACTAACCTTATTTTCATATTTTTTCAATTGCTCTTTATGATTTTTATTCTTTCCCCTGAGTCTGACTATTTCTTCTAAGACACTAATGCGTTCTACTTCAAGATTCACTTCCCCATCAATGTCTTCTTCTTCTGAATCTGATTTTTTGTTCTGGTTGTCTTGATTTTATATATTAGTAGAATTTTTATCCATGGTCATGAAGATAAATTATTCTTTGTTAATATAATAAACATATCCATCACTTTCTTCATGTGAGCTATTGTCCTTCCTAGAGTAAAAAGTATTCTTCTTAGTATATTTTCCTCTCTTTTTTTATAGGGTTTGATTTTATTGGTATGTTCTTCTTCATCATTATTTTCTTCATCATCATTCTCTTCCCTTTTTGCATATGGACATTTAGTAGAAAAATGTCTTACTCTACCAGAATTAAAACATTTGAAGGGTAGCTTACCTTTGCATTTGCTAGATCTTGTTTTTAGATTTCTCACAAATTGTGCTTCTTTTGTATCTAATTCATGGATCGAACAATCAAAATATTATGTCCTTTTTTTTTCTTTGATTCTTTGAAAGTTGCTTCATTTGACGTTGGATTTTCTTTTTTTTTCCTCATCTCATATGCAGTGAGAATCCCATGCAATTCATCCAATGTTAATGAGTCAATATACTTCATTTATTCAATGTCATAAACTTTGGCATCAAATCTTAAGGAGAGAGAAATTAACACCTTTTGTACAATCATTGGTTCTTCAACCTTTTTTCCAATTCCTTTGATGGTGTTGACAATTTCATCAACACTGTAACACCCATCTAGGATGCTAAAAAAATTAATCATTCATTAAATACATACACAATAACAACTTTGTTTTAGCATAGATTCAATGATTTTCATTTACACAATTCTTCTACAATTTCTCAATGATAAATCTAAATAACATGATGAAATAAGTAACAGGTTAACTCTAAGATTTAGAACTTAAAACAAAAGTATATCCAAAATATCAATAACAAAATACCATCAAAAAATACCTCCTCCTTAGTTTGTTGAAGCTCATCAGTTGTAATGTAGTCCTAGGTGCTTTCAAGTGTTCTTTTCCCACTTTCCCATAGTGAAACAACGGAATCCTCCCAGCCAACTAGGATTCTAGCTGGCTTCCTAGCTCCAAGAAACCTTTTAGTTTCTTGGCCCTCCATGCCCATGACTCCAAGAACAACAAAACACAAATGCTCAAAGAAAACCATCATAAGAAATATATCTTCCAAATATTTCACAACCTCTCATCATGCTTAAACCTCCCAATCCCCCCATTCCTCACCAATGCTTCTCCCTAGTTATCAAGTTTCCATACACCCTTCCCCAAGTCTCCTCAACCTCATTATTATCCATCAACATTCCTTATCTAGAGTTTTGGGAAAATATTAAAATAAAACTCAAATATAAATAACTTGCATTAAACAACAATAAATAAAATGCAAAATCTTTTTTCTCATGCTAGCTAATAAATGCAATTTTGACAATTTTCCCAAAATGTACATGACAACCCACCATGCTGATTTAATTCATCATACCAACCATCAATCAAAGCCAAAGAAGGTATTTAATGCTTTTAGATATTTTGTATGCAATATAATTTATATAATCAATAAACATTCAATTAAATAGTTAATAATCTACTTTAATAATTAATACATTAATTAATTGTACTAGTGTACATGTGTAGGGTATGTGTGCGTAGCTAGCAGACACATATCTCATGCATGTACTAATGATAAACAATGATTGCCTCTAGTGCATAGTTCCTATATGATCACACCAAGACATGTAGGAGAACATATCAAGTAATGCATCATTTAATAATCTTAATGAACAAAATTACATCAATTCATCAATAACTCATTATCATACTTAAAATATCAATATGAAATCAAAAGAGGGTTTTAAACATGGTAGGAACCAAGTGAGTAAACAATAGTGGCATCTCTAATCTCCAATCAATATTCTCAACTAACATTGAAGAATCCTTCCTTCCTAACCTACTTCCATCTTCCATCCTATCCTTTCCTCTGTTGGACTAAGATGGAGCATCAACTATATTGACCTAACTATATATAGAACCCGTAAGTGGAAGTGTCATACATTTCTACCAAGCTTCCCCAAGAGGAAACTAGTAGTCACCATCACACGTCTAGGGGAGCGTGACTTCACATAACCCTCCCACGACTCTAGGTTTCAGAGGATAAATGGTGGGAAATACCTCCACCCCTCCTTATAGAACTAGGGTCAACACCCTACATCAATCCCTATTGTGCAACTACTGTTCTTAGATTCACGTCATTAAAGAGTCACTCTGGGATAGATGTGTGTCCTGTCAAAACCACACTTACCACAAATTATAGTAATATTTCAAATCATGAATTAAATAATAAGTATAACTTACAACATGCACTATCTTCTTGATGTCTATAACATCCAATTTACCTCAACACTACAGTCATTTGGCTATTGCATAGTTCATCAGCCTATAGGTTAGTTTACTAATAACTCATATCCATGCATATACATAATAATTTCATATAAGAATCCATGTATGTATTGGCGTTTAATTAAAAAGTGTATGTCTATTCTTATCATGCCTTGCATCTGTTATGCATTCACAACATAACATTGAATTAGTATCAATGTCCCTAAATTTCACATTTTAACTTGCATGTTTAAACAAATCAAAGAGTTATCATCATCATGAGCATATAACAATGAAAATAATATCATGCAATACATAATTATGTCTAAATATACATATCTCAAATATTTATCCCAATCTAGTTGATCCCAAACAAATGTTAAGAATTGAATTACTAAGATGAATAAACAACAATGTTTTAATTGCCTATGGCCAAGATATGGGGCTTTACATACAACCACCCTTCAAGAAACTTCGTCCCGAAGTTATGGTCCAAATGCAAAGTAATCATAATGCATGGTATATACATCTCCCTAGGGTTAACTCTTCAAGAATTTATTATTTGGTAACTACTTTGATCTTATAATCATAAATTCATTGCAAAGCCACTACTATGTTAGCAATAAGGAGAATACCCTTTAGTTTAAATTTTATTTCCCATCTTATTCTTCTTTATATTAAAAGATTATATAAAACACTTTCATAATAATTTAACTTAATTATAGTTACCTCAATCTTCAAATAACATATTATTATTATTATATGTATTTATTAATTCCAAAATTTATTGCATTATATCCTTCTATATAAAATCAAACATTTTGTCTATCAAATTCATATATTACATTCAATTACAAATTAGATTTATATGAATTGATAAAATAAATAAAAAAATATTAGTTATTCTTAATATGCCAACATAAAGATAAAGTATCATGTTTTAATATCATAAACATAATTTTTATTTTATCATTAAATTTATTCATAAATATTAAATTTATTTATTTATTTTAAATTTGTTAAATATATTATTATTATAAAATAATATGAAATATTATATTAAATCTTTATCATATAATATGTATGAGAATATCTAATATTTATTGAATCTCCATCATATAATATGTCTATATTATTTTTTATGCTTAATTTTCATGCATATTAGTCTCTAAGGAATATATTAAAATTAGAAAAAATACATTTCTAAATAGTTAGAAATGAGAATGAAAAACATAACGAATACCCACATCTTGTATTATAGCATTGTCATCTCTTAAAAGGGGCTTGCAATTGATTTTAATTAGAATGTAAAGGCAATGGTGGAATGGCTTATTATGTTAAGCTATTCATGATCTTATAAGCATGTTCAATAAGATTCCTGACAATAATGTTTGTCGTCTCACTTCCTACACTAGAAGGGTTTGAATGTATGTTGACCAATACTCTTACACATTATGAGGGAGAACATGGATTCACTAATTTGTGACGTGACATAAAGAATGTGAGAGATGAGCTACTAAGGTATAGATAGGTTATTGGAATGTGTCTCTCAAGGTATTAATCAAGGTCATAGTCAACTGTTAAATATAATGTAACCTCAACAGGTTGACTGTACACTGCCAGCTGTCTTGGCCAGCTGTACTTTCTATTCTTGATTTGCTTGAGCCTATTTAGCTTAGCTATTTCCCATTGCATATTATCTTTTCTTCACACCTTCTTCATTAAATCTTCTTCATATATTCTAATATATTGTTCTCTGTTCTATTCTTTCTCTTTGCATTTCTTGCTTCACAATTTATCATGGTATTAGAGCTACAGTAGTAAGCCTCTTCACACAGGCTGGAGAGCAACACGATCCTCAAATAGCGCAGAGCTTCATGGACCTTGAGAGCATTTTGACATAGATTTTCACAAGGCTTGGAGAGATGTCCGTCATACTCTCGAAATATCCTTGCAGGAAAATTCCACGAGGAAGAAGACCGGCATACGCTCAAAAGATCAGCGTAAGAATCTCATGCGTCAAAGTAGAGCGTACAATGCTCGAAAGATCGAGGACGAAGAGTGAAGAAGAGGAAACTTTAAAGATTCTTGTAATTTTCAGGAATCATCAAAGAATTCATGAAGAAGAGCTTTAGAAGGTAGAAACGTTGAAGATTTCACGAAATTCATGCAAATCTGTGAAAGATTGTTGTAGAAGGCAGTATTGTTTAAAGATTTTTGGAAATCGCTCAAATCTGTCAAAGATTGCAACAGAGAACAAAGAACTTGTGAAATTATTTCAAATCTTTGAAAGATTCACAAACTTTTCTTCCGCAGGAGAAAATTCCTTCAAATGTAGCAAAGATCGCGTCTAACGCGCAAAGAACAACCATTGAGGCCATAAGCTTCGTCCTGGGAATGGATCCAGAGCGGGAAACCAGTTTAGAAGGGACGAGGAGAGCGTGAAAAAGGCGAAAGAATTTCAGCCATTAGATCTGACATAGAGGACCGACAGCCATTGGATCCACAAGAAAGTGCATGAGGTTTAGTCCTCTGAAGTGCACAGGAGAAATTTCGACTTGTGAAGTCTCGAAATCCCGACATCATATGGATCGTCCATCAAGAGACACGTGGCGAGATCTCGGCATTTCACTGACTCGCAAAGTGTAAAGGTTATAAGACTACCGTGAGAATTCGCGAATCATGAAATCACGAGTCATTATGGACCGTTGGATTGTGAAAGATCATGAGTCGTCGATCTTATCCCATCGCAAAATCGGGAATCGGGAGTTGGACGAGCAAAGGAGACTGCTCTCCAAAACTCCGATATGTGAAATCCCGACATCATGTATCGCGAAATCTCGAGAGGATTGTGAGCTGTCCATCTCAGAGGACAGGTGGCAGCAGATCCAAGCCATCACTCCATCGACATTTTGGAGTTCAGGATATCAGAGGTCTTATTGACGAAAGACACTCCACGGCGAAAGTCGTGAAATCGCGATTCACGAAATAGCGATAAGATCACAGCCGTCCATTTGTTTGGACACATGGCAGACATTGAGGAAACCGTCGACATCTTGGCAATCAAGGTTCTAAGTTGATAGGGAATTTGGAGTCACAAGTCGCGAAATCGTGAAACGACGAGGACCGTCCATCTTGAGGGGATGCGTGGCGTAAATCCGAGGGCTTTGGAAAAGTCCTGAAAGGGAAGAGTCCATCGGTACATCAAGATTCTATAAATCGTGAATCCTGAGGACAAGGGATCGGGTTTCTTTATGGTGAAAATCCCGTAAACGATCAGAGCCATCCATTTTGAGGAGACGCGTGGGCGAGATCGGGAGAACCAATCGGCACACCGGGGTTCGGTGTTTCACGGATCCTGGAGACAAGACGTATGGAACATATCAAATCGTGAATTCGCAAGGAGAATTTAGGACCGTCCAATATAGGAGGACGCGTGGCAGAGATCAAAGCAATCGGGAAATTTTCTGAAAGGAGAGGTCATCCCTCGTGAAATTGAGAATCGGGAAATCGGGGATTCCGTGGATAAGAGGTCCAATGCATTTCGACCTTCGAAACCCCAAATCCCAATAAGAGGTTTGACTGCGGTCTTATGAGTTTTGGTCATAAGATCTGGACCGTCAGATCACAAGAAGATCTAGACCGTTGAATTGTCCAAAGGCATATTTCGCATTTCAGCAATTTGAAAGACAGAAAATCAAAAAATCCCGTAGCGCTTTAACATCAAGGTGCGTGGTCACATTGCACAGTGACTAAGGCCAAATTCAAGGTCGATAAGCTCTCTTTGGCCATCGACAAATCGACGTTTCGGCGATCGGAGGTTGGCAAGACAAGAGATCGGAGGACTCGTATAATGAAGTCCAGACGTCAGAATCGAGAAGCCAAAAACTCGTGAAATCTTGAATGCAGAGTTCTGAAGTCACTGCAAATTACACACAGGAGACAAGTAAGTAAGAATTTTTCTTTCTGTTTTGTTCAATTTAAAAAAAATAAAATATTGGCGTCGTCTAGCAATTTAGGACCAACACAGGGTCCGATTCTTCCTGGAAAGAACTATGAGTTCTGGTCTCTTCAGATGAGATTCTTCTTGCAAGCACAAGAGTGCTGGGATCTAGTGGATCATGGATATGTGGAACCAGATCCAGCAGACCTGTCCGCTATGACTAATCAGTAGAAGATTGCTCAAGCAACGCAAAGAAACAGAGAAAATAAAGCTAAATTTTGGATTCAAAATTCTGTGGATGACTCGATTTTCTCAAAAATCACAGGCGCTGGTACTTCAAAACAGGCCTGGGACATCCTTAAATCTTCCTACCAAGGAAATGATAGGGTCAAAACAGTTAAACTGCAGACCTTGCAGACGTAATTCAAGACTCTAAGGACGACAGAGTCCAAAAATGTGGACCAGTTCATGACCAGAGTCATGGGCATCGTGAACCAGATCAAATTGACTGGTGAAACCATCACTGATCAACGCATTGTTGAGAAAATCCTCTGAAGTTTACCCAAGAAATTTGAAATGGTTGTAACAACAATCCTTGAATCCAAGGATCTGTCAAGTTTTTCAATAGATGAATTAATTTGTTCTTTGGTGACACATGAGACCAGACTGCATCTCACAGATGAGTCAGTCTCCAATGCTTTCAAAACTCAATTCTCCTTCAGCAGAGGGAGAGGCAGAGGAAGAAGCAGAGGTCACCAAGGAAGATAGAGAAATCACAGTAACCCTCACTCTAGTGGAGGCGATAGACAACAGTATCCGAATCAAAATTTCCAAGGTCAAAGACATCAACAACAAAATCAACATCAGAATTTCTAGCCTCAAAGAGGCAGAGAGAGAAGATCAAATGAGAAATCAAGCATACAATGCTATTACTACAAAAAGTATGGGCACTATGAATCTGAATGCAGAAAGAAGCAAGCAAATCAGCTCTCAGGCAGAGCACATGTGTCAAATCACACGGGAGAAAACTCAAGAGGTATGTTTCTCTCATGCCACAAGACTGAACAACAACCTAAAGATCTCTGGTTGCTGGACAGTGGATGCAACAATCACATGACAGGTAACAAAGA
>ML812030.1:0-10214 GCA_009831015.1 Picea engelmannii | reverse complement strand
AGTTTATGTCGATCAACCACCTGGATTTGAAGTCCAAGAGCACCCAGCCAAAGTATATCGGTTGAAGAAAGCCTTGTATGGCTTAAAGAAAGCTCCAAGAGCTTGGTACAACAGAATTGACACTTATCTGATCAAAAGTGGTTACAACAGAAGCCAAAATGAGCCAACTCTTTACACCAAAATAGATCAGCATGGTAAAATTTTGATTGTATGTTTATATGTTGATGACATGATCTATACTGGAAATCTTGAGTTGACAAATTTTAAACATGCCATGCAATCTGAGTTTGAGATGACAGATCTTGGCATAATGAAATATTTTTTAGGGATTGAGGTTGATCAATCAACCAAAGGCATTTTTGTTTGTCAGCAAAAGTATGCAGTAGACATCCTCAAAAGATTTCGCATGGAAGAATGCAATCCAGCAGAAACCCCCATACCACTAGGCACAAAATTGAGCAAGAACGATGAAGGCCCTACAGTGGACTCTACCTTGTACAAAAGTTTAGTAGGCAGTTTGTTGTATCTTACAGCAACCAGGCCTGACATTATGTATGCAGCCAACCTTGTTTCCAGATTCATGGAATCCCCCAAAGATTCTCATTGGAAAATGACGAAACGAATTTTGAGATATGTTGCAGGAACTCTCAATTTCGGCTTATGGTACACAAAATCTGATAGTAATCAACTTTCTGGTTACACAGACAGTGATTTTGCAGGCAACCTAGATGACAAGAAAAGCACATCTGGACATGTTTTTCAACTGGGCATGAACCTAATCTCATGGGCATCAAAGAAGCAACCAATTGTTTCAATATCTTCTGCAGAGGCAGAGTATGTAGCTGCTACCTCAACTTCTTGTCAAGCTGTGTGGCTGAGAAGGTTATTGAAAGATATGTCACATACAGAAAATGATCCAACTCCTATTTTTTGTGATAATGCTTCAGCAATTGCTTTATCCAAAAATCATGTGTTTCACAAGAAAAGCAAACACATTGACACTCGTTTTCATTTCATACGCGAGCTAGTCAATAATAGTGATATTGCACTACAATTCTATGGTTCTCGAGAACAACTTGTTGATATCTTTACAAAGCCACTAGGAAAATTTGTTTTTGATTTTCAGAGACAACACTTAGGCATAATCAATGCTGATGTTTGTAACTGTTGAGTTTAAGAGGGAGTGTTAAATATAATGCAACCTCAACAGGCTGACTGTACACCAGCTGTACTTTCTATTCTTGATTTGCTTGAGCCTATTTAGCTCAGCTATTTCCCATTGCATAGTATCTCTTCTTCACACTTTCTTCATTAACTCTTCTTCATATATTCTAATATGCTGTTTTTCGTTTTATTCTTTCTCTCTGCATTTCTTGCTTCACAATTTATCACCAACCACATGCATTGGTTCTTAAGAAACTCAACACATTGTGTGTCTTCTATTACAAATCATATTATAAGTGAGTAATTTATTGCAGAGTAGTCACTACACAACATTTTAAAGGTAAGAGTCCAATTCATTCACACAAAAAAATTAGACTAAAACACCTTTCACACAACGTGTCAGAAGTTTTGGTTTGGCAATCGATGAACAATCACTACACAACATTTGAAAGGTAAGAGACCAATTTAATAATATAAAATCTTAGAACTTGTCACTTCTAGCGTTATTAGGTGTTCACCACAAAATCATGACACTTGCAGAAATAATTTATGTATACATATCTCTTAATTTGTGATCTAGTACCAAGAGTTTCGATCTATTACACACCAACATAAAATACAGATAGACACGTCTCTGAGAAACACTTTCGTAGTATTTGGGTAATATCCTCGCACAACAAATTAATGTTCATTGATTTCTTAATCTGTTTCCTGATCATGTGAACCTTTGTGTCACTCAAATTCTTAATGAGTAGCACTTTTAATTCATCACTAAGCCACCAACTGCATTGCACCGTGTATGAGGATTGTAGCTATACGTCTTCAAAGAGATCTGACAATTTATGGCCACTGTGTTGTTAAGTAATCCACAACAGTACGTGCTAAACATATCCTATAAGCCTATGCATGTTACTACATGCTCATGAAAATCACGGATATGATGAAACCGGGTATTTATAATTTCTCACTTATTTAAAGACTATATAAACTAACAAAGCTTCTTGACAAGTTTTTGTGGTGAAAATCCATCAGCTGAGTATGAAAAAAAAAACTAGAAGAACCTTACTTGAGAATGAGGTTGGACATGCAATTAGCAGTCATGGTTCTAAATCACTCTCAGTCTATTATCAATTTGATAATTTCTTGGCATTGCTCAGTCTATATACAAGTTTATGTTCACTCAACAATCATGTTTTGCGGTCAGAAATTCTTGTTAGGCGAATTTCTTAGCAGATGGCACTCCCTATGGGTTTGAGCCAAGCTGAGTATCTCATGGGATCATTGACCTGGGTCCTTTGGACTCTTCTATGGGAAAAGGACCGGAGAGCCAATACTCAATGTTAAAGGATTTCATTTAATACTTTACTGAGAGTCTGATTTATAAGCCTCAAAAAAACGATTCTATAGATTACTATTTGATGCAGGTCATGAGAGTTACTTACAATATCAAGGTCTTGGGGAAAATGATGATAGAAGAAGAAATAACACTTGGAGTTACAGTAAGAGAGAGAAAAAGAAAATTTGCGGTGAAGGTGCCAAAAATATACTCGGATGCCATACTCATGATGGAGTGGATAGATTGTAATAAACTAAGAGGTAATGGAGGAAACCACTTTAAATATTCAATAACTGGTTGATCAAGGGTTCATTGTTCATTGAGATGGTTGCTTGAGAAGGGTATTAATTAATTTTATTTTTTTTATATTGTTGCATGCTTAGTTTAGCATTCCATCTAATTACGCAGGAAAGTAAGGGCTCGCAAAATTTGCTATGAAACAAAACTAGAAGAGAACATGAAAATCGATGGGTTTATGGGTAAAACCAACCCGGGGAAGCTAAGCAGGTTGATTCATGTCCCATGGACATATCTCTTCCATAGGGAATCACGCTTCATCCTAAGCTTCACACAATGTGAGCCATTTCCATCTTCTTCCATGTTTCGCCAATGAGCTATTGGGGTTCTCACAATCTCCCAAGATTGTCAGTCCTTGAGCCAAGGTATGAATCAGTTTGTCAAATCTCTTGGTTATTCTCGGAAGCACATAGGCCACATCAATAGATAAAGAGATTATGAATGAATAAATATGTTGAATGAATCCTTCTGTTGTGTCAATAGCAAGTATTTTCTCCACGATCTTCCTAAAAATGTTGCTAAAGGAATTTATTTTGGTTATGATGGTCATCATTTTGATTCTTAGAAAATTTCTAGTGTCTTACAATAGGTATAAATACTTTTTTTTTTTTATATATAAGATAAGGTAAAATATTTTTGGTAGTAGTTAGGATTTTTTTGTTTTTTGTTTTTTTTAAGCGCTCGATTGTAGAAAATGGTCTTATAGATCTATTGACTTTGAGAGCTCAAGGGTGTTGGGATATTTGAGCTATGAATTATGCAAGAGAATATCATTTTCATTTGAATTTATACTTTGTAAATCCACTCGATACGTGTGTGAAGTTCCTTCATTTTTGGGCTTAGCCCCACCTGCGCTGCATCCAGCAGGGACCCCATATCAAGGTCAGTGGAAAACATGAACTAATCACAACCTCATAAAAGTATGTGCGAGGCTAAGGGATAGTTGTTGGGTAAGAGCTAACAAGAAAACATACTAAGGTTTGAGGCTTTGAGCCCTGGTGAGAGTGACATCTAGTAATTAGAGTATTCATAAATACTAGCCTCCCTTTAGGTCCTGTAGTAGAGTATGGATTTGAATGAATGCCCAACATCACATAGATTGTATAAATGCTAGGAGAAAATTAATGATTCTTGTCAGGAAGAAATAAAGCATCATACCAGGAGATGGTTGTCCCTACACAAACTTGTTTTTATTTTTTATTTTTTATTGTCATCAACTTTAGCAAGGAACCAAGATGGCACGAGCAATATGCAACTGTGTGTTAATCAAGTAGCTGATAGAAACAAGATAATAATAAAAAAAATTAGGTGATTGGCATTGGAGTGACACAAATCTCCTTTCAATTGGTTATTACCACATCCAAAATAATCTCATTTGCAACTCCTGGAAAATTTTCAGGAATAAACTTGTGACTATTCTTATGATAAAACGATACCAAACAAATTTGATAATGAAATGTAGCTCAGGGTGAGGGAAGTGCCCTCTAAATAAAATTCAACACTTATACCAAGAAGATTCTCTAGAGATAGAAGTTTTCTTTGTCTCAAGATTTGTTTCAATAACACATTGGGGTTTATAAACAACATTTACGAAGATACCAAAACTTATCCCTACTGGGTTTATAATCCTTTGTCTAGAGGAATTGTGTCTCTTGATAAATATTGGTATGACTTCTACTCAATTCACAACATGGAACAAGACTGGGCGATTCGATCCAAAATATATGGCAATGTGGACAAAGACTTAGTAATGCAAATCTGAGTTCATTCGTTGGGAAAGAAAAATGAAACAAAGGTCTAGCAAAGAACATCAAGAGAAGTAGCAACATAAGTTGTGAACAACAATACATTAAATATTGGTATGAAATGATCTCATTCAATAAGGGTGGGCATGACAATTCTCATATTATATGATGCAGGGAAAGCCCACTAAAGTTCGATTCAAAACTGTAGTAGGAAAACACATAAAGAAGATTGTTCCCCTCCCTACAGTCTACTTTAGTCAATTCATGTCCTCCATTTATCCCTATATAGGCCCTTAAGATCATCCTAAATTGCATCCAGTCCTAAGCATTCTCTAACAAGGAGAGTAAGGTCTATAAGGCTTGAGGAATTTTTGTATGATCATTATGGAGGAACAAAAATGCCTCCATCCCAAAATCGATTGAGAGCTTGTGGATTGGGAGAAAAAGAGTGTGATTATTGGAAAAATGAATTCTTGTGGGCATGATGCACATGTCACTAAGATTCTTGGAGCTACCAAATTGATTCATAAACACACAGATAAACATTAGGGCACTCTAAGACTTATTTTTCAACCTATCGAAGGAGGCGGTGTTGTTTCTCAAATGATTTGTGAAGGTGCACTTGAAGATTCAAAAGCCATATTTGCAATGCTTGTTATACCTAGTGTGTCATATGGGCTATAGAATCAATCCCAAGGCCAATCTTGGTTGGGTTAGGCATTTTCTAAGTTGTTATAGAAGGAAACGGTGGACATGCAACTATGCCATGCATCACTACAGATCCAATTGTAGCTACATCCTTTGCAATTTTGAGCTTGTATAAAATTGTTTCTCGAGAGAGTGATTCTCTTGATAGTTAAGTAGTATCAGTGACATTCATGGATGGTGGTAAAGGATTCAATAGAATTCCAAACAAAGTCAGATTTGGGGGCACAGCCTTACATTTGAAGGACTTGCTACACTAAAGATAAGAATTAAAGAGATAAGCATGACAGCAACAAGGATCAAGAATCCATAGCTATTCCACTCCCAAAATAATTGGACTAGAATTGAAAAATAAACATCAAACTTGAATTATTATTTGTTTCTAAATTTTACTTGGGAAGGTCCATAGGCCCTTAGTGTTAGAACCTCGCTCTGATACCAAATGTAACACCCATCTAGGATGATAAACAATTAATCATTCATTAAATACATACACAATAACAACTTTGTTTTAGCATAATTTCATTGATTTTCATTTACACAATTCTTCTACATTTTCTCAATGAGAAATCTAAATAACATGATGAAATAAGTAACAGGTTAATTCTAAGATTTAGAACTTAAAACAAAAGTATATCCAAAATATCAATAATAAAATACCATCGAAAAATACCTCCTTTTTAGTTTGTCGAAGCTCATCAATTGTAATGTTGTCCTAGGCGCTTCCAAGTATTCTTTTCCCGCTTGCCCAGAGTGAAACAATGGAATCCTCCCAGCGAACTAGGAGTCTGGCTGACTTCCTAGCTCCAAGAAACCTTTCGGTTTCTTGGCCCTCTATGCCCGTGACTCCAAGAACAACAAAGCACAAATGCTCAAAGAAAACCATCATAAGAAATATATCTTCCAAATATTTCACAACCTCTCATCATGCTTAAACCTCCCAATCCCTCCTTCCTCACCAATTGTTCTCCCTATTTATCAAGTTTCCATACACCCTTACCCAGGTCTCCTCAGCCACCCTCATTATTATCCATCAACCTTCCTTATCTAGATTTTTGGGAAAATATTAAAATAAAACTCAAATATAAATAACTTGCATTAAATGACAATAAATAAAATGAAAAGTTTCTTCTCATGCTAGCTAATAAATGCAACTTTGACATTTTTCCCAAAATGTACATGACAACCCACCATGCACATTTAATTCATCATACCAACCATCAATCAAAGTCAAAGAAGGTATTTAATGCTTTTAGATATATTGTATGCAATATAATTTAGATAATCAATAAACATTCAATTAAATAGTTAATAATCTACTTTAATAATTAATACATTAATTAATTGTACTAGTGTACATGTGTAGGGTATGTGTGCATAGCTAGCGGACACATATCCCACACATGTACTAATGATAAAAAACCATTGCCTCTAGTGCATAGTTCCTATATGATCACACCAAGACATGTAGGAGAACATATCAAGTAATGCATCATTTAATAATCTTAATGAACAAAATTACATCAATTCATCAATAACTCATTATCATACTTAAAATATCAATAGGAAATCAAAAGAGGGTTTTAAACATGGTAGGAACCAAGTGAGTAAATAGTAGTGGCATCTCTAATCTCCAATCAATATTCTCAACTAACATCGAAGCATCCTTCCTTCCTAACCTACTTCCATCTTCCATCCTATCCTTTCCTCTGTTAGACTAAGTTGGAGCGTCAACTATATTGACCTAACTCCAGATAGAACCTGTAAGCGGAAGTGTCATACATCTCGACCAAGCTTCCCCTACAGGCAACTAGCATTTTCCATCACACGTCTAGGGGAGCGTGACTTCACAAAACCCTCCCATGACTCTAGATTTCGAAGGATAAACGGTGGGCAATACCTCCACCCCTCCTTATAAAACTAGGGTCAACACCCTACATCAAGCCCTGTTGTGTAACTATTGTTCTTAGAGTCACGTCATTAAACAATCACTCTGGGAAATATGTGCGTCCTGTCAAAACCACACTTACTTAGCAATATTTCAAATCATGAATTAAATAATAAGTATAACTTACAACATGCACTATCTTATTGATGTCTATAACATCCAATTTACCTCAACACTACAGTCGTTTGGCTATCTCATAGTTCATCAACCTATAGTTTAGTTTACTAATAACTCATATCCATGCATATACATCATAATTTCATATAAGAATCCATGTATGTATTGGTGTTTAATTAAAAAGTGTATGTCTATTCTTATGATGTCTTTCATCTGTTATGCATTCACAACATAACATTGACTTAGTATTTGTGTCCCTAAATTCCACATTTTAAGTTGCATGTTTAAACAAATCAAAGAGTTATCATCTTCATGAGCATATAACAATGAAAATAATATCATGCAATACATAATTAGGTCCAAATTTACATATCTCAAATATCTATCCCAATCTAACTGATCCCAAACAAATGTTAAGAATTGAATTACTAATATGAGTAAACAACAATGTTTTAATTGCTTATTGCCATGATATAGGGATTTACAAACATTGAGAAGATAGGCTTCATCATTCCCTTCATCTTTCATTTTCAGGCTCTCAAACTGTCTTCTATGAGTTTGGAGCTTTTCCTTCTTAACCTTGTCATTTCCTTCATAGATATTTTGAATCTTGTCCCAAATTTTGTTTTTGATCCACAATGCATTACCTTTATAAAATTGGATTCTGATAGACCACACAAGATGACATTCATGGATTTTTAATTATTTTCACTAGGCTTCTTCTCGACCACGCTTGTTGGTGTATTTGTTGGGGATGTATGGTCACGACTGATTCTCAAATATCAAAACAAAGGGCCATTAGATATGTTCACATCCTTATTCTCCAAAAGGAATAATGTTTTCCATCAAAAAACATATCCCTATTTGTGGAGAAACCTTCTTGACTAGCCATGTGTTCACCCGAGATCTTCCTTCCCGTGGTTAGATTTTTTCCAAAGGAACCTTCTTTGATACCAATTGTTGAACTTAAGCTTATAAAGATATGGGGGGTGAATCAATATAAGATAATTTTTACTTTAAATGAAAATTCATCAATCATTCATTAAATTTAATGAAGCAAATGCATGTAAACTCAAATCACAATACACAGAGTTTAATTTTGAAACCCTTGTGGAAGAAAACCACAAAAAATTATCTTTATGAGTTTCTATAGGCACCAACCTACTATTACAAAGCTTGTAGGCACCAACATACTATAGACACCAATATATTCAATCGAGCACTAACTCAAGAAGATATCGTGTAGGCACCAACCTACCGGAGACACCAATCTCCTCAGCTGAGCACCAACCTACCGAAGACACCAATATCCTCACCTGAGCACCAACTTAGTAATACCTGTATATATACCAATATATGATATTCATACACAGAGTAATTTTTATTGATTAAGGTTGGTTTTCATTGATGTCAACCCTTGAAGAAAGCCCAGTAACAAAAAGGTTTGGGTAATGGACCCAAGTTTGTTTGATGTACATATGACTCATTATTGTCTAGTCATGTTTGATAATAAGTACAAATGGATGAACTCCAAAGTGGTCCCCTTATGGTGAAATCCCTCACGAGAAGACGCTTTGTGGATTGAGTTATCCTAGAAGTATGGTTAGAGAACCCATGATTATTTGTGGAATAATGAGATTAAGGTCAGTGAATTTGCCAGTGAAACTATCCTATATGGATAGTGATTTTCATTCCATTTCTAGTGGTATGTGGAACGTCACATAACTCCTCACGGTTAGAGAGTTATGGCCATGAGAAGATGGAGAACACAGGTTTGGGTAATGGACCCAAGTTTGCTTGATGGATAGTGGTATGAGTTTTGATATATTTGCAGGTAATACTATTCTATATGGATATTACATGTCATTCCATTTCTGGTGGTATGTGAAACGTCACATAACTTATCACGGTTTGAGAGTTATGGCCTTACGAAGTTGGACGACCCTCATATGTCATCTAGAAGCCCCAAAAGGTCAAAGTAGTCAAAGTGGTTTAAGAGATTTTAAAAGGTAAATAATAAAGTGAAGTGATGAATGTACTATAATTCAAAGTGAATACAAAATAAATCATTTCAATAATAAATTTAATGGAGAAATTAGAAGTGGGTTAACCCTAAAATAAGGAAAGTGGACAAAGTGACCTAGAAGATGTTTTTAAGGAAACCACTTGGAGAGTTTAAATAAGAGGCAAGGCTCTGTCATTTTAAATCACACTTGAGCATATTGAATATCTATAGGTGTTTGAGGTAACCAAAGGATATCTAAGCCTAATTTATGAGGGAAGGTGAAGAAAAGAAGGCCAAAATTCAAGGAAGGATAAGTTCTTTTGATGATGCTTTCTAAGGTATGTTATTTACAGGTCATCTCACCATTTTGGACATAACTTTGTTTATAGAATGATTCAGACTGTGAAATTTATATTCCATTGATGAAACATATCCAAGTATCTGGGGTAATTTTTTTTTCTTGTGGGTCATTGTATTTTTGGAGTTACACTCCGTGGAAAATAGGGTTTATGGCTTGTCTTGAAACTAGTCTAAAACATGTGTTTCGGGTAAACGATTCATAACTTCTTCATAGCAGTTCCAAATTTAGTAAGACAATTTTTTTTGGTTAGAGTACATTCTTTATTATTCTGTGTAAAAGTTTCAAGTTGATTCAACAAATATTCTATGTGGGGCACGTTCTACAAGGTCACTCTCTAGAATAAGCCAGAATTCAACAAGGTATGTCAGTTTTTCTATAACTCCTTTTATGAAAGGTTTCAAGTACTAAAACCTGGCGGAATTTCATAAAAAAAACCGAAGAACATTGTTTATCAGTTTTAGATATTTATTCATTACAAGTACAAAGTTATGATTACTTCAAGTTAGGGTTGTTGACTAATCCAAAACTAGTCATGT
>ML812029.1:200588-214624 GCA_009831015.1 Picea engelmannii | reverse complement strand
ATGGAATGTTGTACAAACGAAAATCTTTATTTTTAAGAGTAATTTAGATATCTTCCCATCCTTTTTAAGTGTAGATTTCTTTCTTTATAAAATGTAGGTTTCTTTATCAACTCTATGTATTCTTCTCACAATTTATTAAGTTTTTATTAAATTTTTATGATTTTCTAACAATAATACATGTGTAAAAATAAATATCTTTATCTTTAACAATAATTTAGATATCTTCCAATCTTTTTGATGCAATGTTGTAAAAAAAAAATTCTTTATTTTTAAGAGTAATTTAGATATCTTCCCATCCTTTTTAAATGTAGGTTTCTTTCTTTATCAACTCTATGTATTCTTCTCACAATTTATTAAGTTTTTATGATTTTCTAATCGATGCATTGGTATTATCTTCTCACAATTTACTAAGTTTTTATTAAATTTTTATGATTTTCTAACAATACATGGTATATCGATGCATTGGTATTATGAGATTGTAGTCTATGATAAACTAACATGTTATAGTTCTCTTAGCATTACTTAGCAATGATCATTTAATGATCTCTTTAATTATATATGTATTCTTTTTCATTTTTAATATATTTTTTATGTTATTTTTGTAAATAGATATCTATGGTTATACAAATGATTTTGATTATATGAAATTAATAAATTTTAGTATATTTGTGAGATATGGATAATTTTAAATTTATTTTACAAATTTGTATTTTACAATCTGTTTATACTTACTTTAAAAACATTTGAAATAATGAAATCTCAATCAATTTAAAGTGAAAAATATTGTAAATTTAATGTAATTTTAAAATACTACTAAAACCCTCAAAACCTAAATTTTGACCCAAAAATTGTAGCCTTTTATGAAAAATTACAATAAATTTGGAATGAAAAAAATTGCAATTTTAATGAAATATTAAAGATTACTAGTTATGGTTCTTATCATGAAAATGTTGATGGTTGCACATATTGTTAGATAATAGAGGATGATCTCTAGATACCATGGAACCAAGGTGGTTTCCATGAAGCCTCATCTACAGCTTCATCTAACCAGGAGGATAAGTTAGTCAAACTTCAGGAAGATCATGAACAAGCATCATAAACAAGAATGAAGGTAAATAATTCTCCATGTTCAATTCCTTCCCTTATTAATAATGACACCTCCTTTGGAGTTTTTTAAAGGCACACCAAGAGAATTGGATTGAATTTGATGAGGAAGATGGGGTGCAAAGGAGGAGGTCTTGGTATTGATGGCCAATACATCATTCAACCACTAGAGTTTGAATGAAGACCCTGATATGTAGGATTGGGGTATGGTGAAAGAGAATGCTAAAAAATAGCAGAAGTAGAGGATTATTCAAGAAAAGAGCTGAGATCATCACCAACAACATCTAAGAAAAATGATGGCACATGATTTTCTGAAAGTGATAGATCTAGCACGAGATTCTCGAGGAAATCAAAGTCTCCTAAAAAATCTTGGGACAACAAGAATGTTACAAAGTGATGGAAAACAAAAGCTCTTTACAGTGAAAGAGAGAGAGACATGAAGTCACACAACTATTTGAGTCACTACCAAATGAGTGGTCACTAGATTAGGAAACGTTGGAATCTTAACCCTGAGCTTTGTGGTACACCAAGAAAGAATCTTGTACCATATTCTATGCAGTTGGAGGCTTGATCCTCAGTTGAAAAAAATGGCCAACAATAAAAGTGCCCAAAATTCAATGAAAACAACACTAAGTAGAAGAGATCAACGAGAGCTTTCCAATTATGCAAACGACACCTCAAACAGACTCTGGATGAAAAAGCTATGGCCATATGAAATTTTCAACAAACATGCAAATCTATCGAAATTTGCATAGTGCTAACATCATCATAAAATCATCATGAAATCAACATGTTGACATGGCAACACCATAGGCTGCCACAAGTCAGGAATATTTGGCATTTTCGGGGTACAATTGGACGAGTAGGAAAGTGCCACTTGTCATCATACGGATGACATGGTAGTACAGACGTGACGTGGTGCTAACGTGGCTGTACGATGATTACGTCAACAGAGTGACTAGGTTGTATGGAATAATTATGTGGAAGTATGATGCTGATGCAACAGGTGACGTGTCAACTGACTCGACAATATGATGATGATGTCAACAAGTCAAGGTGGCGATATGACGATGACCCAAATCAGGTGTAAACCTTTACTCAAGTGTTATATTCTAAAAATGTTTACATTTCAAGGGATTTGATCATTCTCAACATTCAATGAATCTAGTGTTAAAATTGAATTAAAATAATCAAATTTTCTCTATTATTTTTTACAAAGTACTTATCATTGCAATATCTATTAACAAACCTACTAATTTGCTTGCACAATATCTACTAATTTTCCATCTGCACCATTGACCAAGCCATCCTGTGAATCATAGTTGCAGGCATATATTTCAACTAGCATGTCTAATTTCAGGACAAATTGCAAAGGTAAAGTGGTTTTATGTTCATGACGTGCCACATTTCCATGGTTGTCTTCTTCCAAGTCAATTGAATTGATGATGATATCATCGCTAGGAATGAGCGATAGCATGTACCTGTTATGCATTGCAACATCCCTATTTGTGTAAAACAGGTAAGGGAAGGTTGGGTCTGTTGGTACAAGTCACAAGCACCTCGAATTGATATATGTTAAGTCATCATGTGTTTGGATGTTTGTCTACATTCTATTCAGAATTGCAATAAATGTTTCATCTGTCTGGCGCATTGTAGTATGCAATTCAAATCATTTAATATTGTCCCTCGAGAAGTCATGCATCATTGTTTTCATGTTAACTGTAGGTTGTTCAAATATCAAAGAATCTTGGATGGGCTGTGTCTGGTAAAGATCCCCACAGAATATCATGTCAATGTTTCCAAAGTATTTCGTGTGCACATGTTTTATGCTTCTTGGTCGGTTGTCAATGGAATACAAGAAGTGACTTCCAATCAAAGATGCCTCATCTATAAAGAAAAGTTGTAGTTTTTAATAAATCATAGACAAGGTATCTAACATTTCCTTCATGAGTGGAAGAAACTTGACTTGTTAAAAGGAATCAAAAATTCATAGTGGACTGTTGTTCCACCTGCATTATATGCATCTTTTCCTATGTATGCAACTATTAGGCTCTTTGGTTTCATGGGATCACAGGAATTGTTTGAGTCATAGATTCGTATAAGAATTTGGAATAGTGTTTTTGTTGTGAATGTCTTGCCTGTTCGTGCTTCTCCTATAAGAAACAAGTGCACAAGAGTGTGCATGCTCAAGTGTTTTTTAAGCACAATGTCCTTTAGAATTGTTTGTTGTTCTCGATTCAACAGATGTCTGATTCTGTGGTATTCATTATTTTCAATAAGGAAAGGATGTTTTGTGACTTGAAAACTAAGATTGATACGTTTTTCAATGTTTCCTACTCGAGGACGAGGAAAATATGCTTGCAATTCATAGGACTCGCAGGGAGTTCTGGTTTTTTTTCAGTTTGTGAATGTCTCATCAAGATTGTCAAGGTTTTCTAGTTCATTAACTGCACTTTCTAGATCACCCCATGTTGGATTAACATTGTAAGTAAATCTAGATTAATTGATTTTCACTATAGTCTCAGAGGCAACATACGCAGCTTCCCATGTAGGGAAGTTATGTTTTAATGTGTTTTTCGTTTTCATCGAATAGAATGTATAACAATAGTTTTTCTATACAATAGTTTTCATAGTCAGTATGTTTGTTGTATTTAACAAACCGTTTCACAGAGGATTTTTTTCTTTTTGATATGGGTGCACCATTTGTTTTGTAATGTGATACGAATTCTGGTAAGCAGATATGCTTAATAGGATATGGACGCTACAGATAAAAATCAATAATAGAGAGACATAGCACATCTTCTGAATTGACGGGCTCTTGTTCTAGCAAAGAGGGTGGTTTAATCACAAATGTGTGTTTCTCAAGTGGAGATGTGTTTATGAAGACACATTTTAAGGAACTACAATTGAGGGGCAGGGAAAGTGCAATGTGGATTACTTGTTGAGAAGAAATTTGTTGAAGATTAAGTAATGTATTACCAAGCATACGTTTCATCTGTATAACATCAATATGAATTCTTTCATATTCTTTGTGTATTATTCTGAATGCACTTGTCATAGATTTGTCAACCTTTGTCATATACGAGGTACAATATGATGCTACAACATATGCATTGAGGACGTATTATGCATCTGTATTTACATTCCACATAATTGGCATGTTCTTGAAGAAATTGTTGTTCCATATATGGGAAAGTTTTCGTTTAAGGAAAACTGTTGGTTGTTTAAGCGTACAATGTATGGCTTAGATGTACTCATCTTCTGTTAGATTTAGCTCTGTCAAGAAGTCATTGAAGCTCATCAACTCATCAAACTCTCGTTGTTCTAGAAATGAGAACAAGGATTTAGATTTCTCAATGACAACATTGTCCTCTAAACTAAGTGGCTCCATGATTGTTGTTGTTCTCATTGGCGGATGGGGAAGATGTATTTGCAATGTGAGTTTTTTTGTTTTTTACAACTTCTTGTTTGATAATGTCTATGAAATTTGGAAAGTTTTGGATCCAAATGATCTATGTTGCATGTTATGTATTTGTCCACAAACTACTTGATCTATGAATTTTTTTCAGCTCCATAGACCGGTGCACCCTCTATCCACAATAGTGTGTGGTGATGCTCATTCCCCCTATTATGGAATTCAGTCACAAAAAAGTAGTCTGATATTTTTCCGAAAAATGTTTCATCATGGCATATCAATTGTCTCAAAGAATTTATTTTATGTCTATAGTAGCGAGTACATGTCACTGGGTCTTTTCTTATGAGGTAGTCAATGCCATTATTTTCCAGTGTATCAATTTGTTTTTTACATTTCTTGTTCCTATGCAAGTCAGATACAACATCGACCAATGGATCCCAGCAATGCTCTGCACTTGTAAATGTGATGAAAAATGTTGGCGGTCCCAATTGTCGGATCATTGCAAAAATGGTTTTCTTGTTTTCTTGCAAATAGTCAGGAGAGATGTGAATGTTTTTGAAATCTATGTATCCAATATCAGATTTTAGTATTTTTTTCTAGGTTTACTTTGTACTTGACATCCTTGGCCAACAAATTTCTTCCTTGTAACTGGACTTTTCTTATTCACACCCACATGCAAGACAACACTTACTCTATTATTATGCACATTGTTTTGAAAAACAATTTTTTTATGTGACAGGAGAAGTCACTGCTTGAATGTAGCATCTCCCATCGAACTATTTTATGGTAAATGAATCATTCTGTAATGTCACTGGGATGTGGATCTCCATAGAATAACATTGGGAAGTTCATTTCCTCAACAAATTTGTCCTTGAATATTCCAAGTGGACGTTGCCCCTCAGTAGGTGCAATTTCGACAATCTTGTCTTGCAAGTCACGAATGCGTTGTGAATCAGTGAATCCATGTACCAATGTCTCAGCAGGTGTTTCATTATTCGATTCATCACTTGTATCAAATTCACTAGCAGTTTCGAGAGTCTATGTAGAGCTTTCATCCTCTTCTCCAAGAACATTGTTCCAGTTCTCATTTATACAAATGTTATGTGCTTTGTACAGGGCCCTGGGACATAATTCTTTTAATGCTTTCATGACAACACGCACACACACTTTACCTATCTAATATGCATTTTTGTATTGCAAGCATCTTTTGAGAGCCACAACAATTTTCATTGTATCGCTAATGAATTGTGGCAAGGCTTTTTTCACAACATCTAGTTGGACAGGCACACTAATAATTGATCTTGTTGTTGATATTATGGTAGCCGTGGGAGGTATTTGCCTCCACATGTAAAACTGACGAGAATAGAATATTTTGAGAAGCAAGAAGAAACCCTAATTAGTTGGCTAATAACCCTAGAAGACAAGTTGTCTGAAGAGAATACTTTGTATTAGGTTATTAGCCTCCAAGAGAAGAATTCGGCTAAAGGAAATGTTATATACTAAGTAAAATAGCACACAGAATGAGAAGTCGGCCCAGGGAGCCTACCAGAAATAGTATAAATATAGGAGGCCGGTCTTCATTCTGGCCAGACTTCTCAGAATTGCAGCAACACACTTGTGTGCACTGTAGTTGGCCAGTTTTGTGCGCAAGTCCTGGAGGATCTACTGCCACTAGCCTATAGTCTTAGTCTTCTCTGGGTTTGGACTCTCTGATAAACTTTTGTTATTCTTGATTGGTGCACTGTACTTGGAGAGAGGTGCACTATCTTGTTTACTATCTAGCCTAGGGTTTGCTTCCAGAATGATTCTCTGTCAAGGTTAAGGTGCTTGGGGGTGGCTTCGGCCTATGGTTGGGTGACAATATTGCTATATTGTCTATGTTTAAATGAGCACATCCATTACTTTCTAACAGGTTATGGGCCCACACTATCTTCAGACAATCTAACCACTGGAATATATATTGGGAGGATTTGCTCAGTTGCAGCCAGTCTTTGTTGCAACAACAAAACCCTAACCCTCTCGTTGAGGCACCTTAAGTGAATATATTGACCTAATTTTTGGATAGACTAATGCGCCCGAGCCTAGTGCACCCCCTGGTACTCTCAGCAAGCTAAGACGTCAAGTTTGAGTTTTTGGTCAAAATCAAGGGTTGACCAAGTCAAAGCAGTTATGACTTACTCTATGAAGTCGGAGAAAAAGTTAGAAGGGGTGTCTAACTTCAGAGCATCGACGACAAGTATTTACCTCATCCTTGCCAAGAATAAAGTGTTGGATACCATGAAAGGAAAGATCATGGAACCACAGTTCGAAGAAGGAAAAGAGAAGGAACCTCATAACGTTGCAGTTATGGAGAAGTTCAAAGACACTGACATCAATTCCATGAGTATCATAGTGGATTCTATAAAATACCACTTGATACCCTACATCTCCCATCTTGACTCATCTAAGAAGATGTATGATGCCCTAATAAACCTCTTCTAAGTTAGAAACATTGGACAAGTAATGAGTCTGAAGAATGAGCTCCGGGACATGAAAATGAATGATGATGACAGCATAACATCATACCTTGTGAGAATATCTCAGATGAGATATCAACTACAAGCCATTGAAGAGATCATTTCAGAGAAGGAACTGGTAAATATAGTACTTAATGGTCTTCCCAAGACATGGGATGGATTTTCCGCAAGCATGAACACAAGGAAGGAGTATCCCACATTTGAAGAACTTTGGACTTGCTGTGCACATGAAGAATCAAGGATCAATGCAAAAGAGAAACGCCAAAAGAAATACGATGATCAATCCTTCACAACAAAGTTCAAGAATTTTAGCAATAAAAACAAGTTTGGCTCCAGGAAGAAACCAAATCAAGAGAAGGATATGTCAAAAATCAATGCTTTAATTGTCGAAAATATGGTCACTACAAGAATCATTGTCATGAGTTAAAGAAAATAAAGGAAACAGATGAAGCATCAGTTGCCGAAGAAAGGGAACCCTCAAAGAAAGCCAAGCACAACAAAACAAACTTCTTCTTCTAAGACAAGTTAACAATACTCTTCATAGTTCTTGTACATACCACGTTTTCTGTACATGTATTGCATATTTATTTCTTAGAAGATAATATGTTCAAAGAGAAACTATACTTATAGAAGAAAAACAAGATAAGGAATGCTATCACAATGACTATAAGACAAAGAAATACACATGAAAGGATGAAGTACATCAACAACCCCTGGTAACAATTCATGTGGAAGTTATTACAGTTGCAAGATAAGCTGAAATCATAATCAATCTTGAAGAAACCTAGAAGAAGTAAAGACATAAAGAAGTCAAGAATTAAGAGGAAATTGGAAAAAGACTTATGACACTTTGCATAAGGCAATAAGGATGCATACATAAGCATGGACTCTGTTAGATGGAGGGAGCCGATTATATATTTCCAAAAGAAGAGCATTCATTCATGCATGAGAAAAGGATTAGGAGGGAGCTAATCCTAAATTGTATGAGACATTGAATATGATGAAGTATATATCCATGGAAGAAACCATGAAAATCATCATGTGTTCAATGTGACTTTAAAATAAGTCTTCTTCAAAAATAATTCTTAAAGTATCCCTGGTTGTCCATCCACATGCATGATCCTATGATGAAAGAAAGAAGTTGGAATCTTCAGGGCATGGAATCTATATAAAACTCCATGGACCCAAGAGCAAAAGAAAAACATGAGGAAGAACATGAAGATTCCAAGAGAGTGAAAAGCCATAACAACCAGTCATTGTATCGATAATCACAAGACTACCAACCTGATCTAAACTCACTAAAATGAATCAAGATGAGGAAATGAAATATGAGATGAAGAACAGTGTATGGAAGACTCATGAATGTAAGCATTGCAAGATCCAGAACTAGAGGTTCTCCCAGATGGAGGGAGAAGACTATGATGATTGCTTCTTCCATTAAACTAGACATACCTCTACTTGAGCCACTATATCATCCACAATATCCATGGGTTGGAGTTGACATCATATGAATGCACAGTCTTTTCTCCAGAATAATTGAACAAAGAGCGTATGTAGAGAAACCTCAAGGCTTTGAGGTATACCAGAAAGAGACCCTTGCATGCAGATGGAAGAAGATTTTGTATGGATTCAAACAACTTTGTGCAAAGCCTCTCATGCATAGCAGAAGCATGGTGAATTTTTTTTATGATAAAAATCAAAATGGTTACTCAGAAGTCCAGGATGATGGATTGCTAATCCATGACAAACTCTCATGATGACAAAAGAAGTGCCACATGGATATGTTCCAGTTTGAGTATTTCCACGATGTTATGAGCTAGCAATTAACAAAAGAGCTGAATTCAACTATGATATACTGTAATTATCAGAGCTATATGAATCCTTCAGAAAACCAGTGTTCCAGAAAGATCAGAGTACATTGAGATCAAGCATTACATTCTCCGCGATGAAGTCCAGAAAAGAGAAAGTGGTTCTCCAATATATATCTCCACAAATGAGCAGATAAGCAGGAATTTTGGTAAAGCCTCTATCCAAGATGAAAGAGTTTGTGTACTCAAGCTGGAGCTTGTGGAGATGACTTCCTTATTGGAAAAGGAAGAGATGACTCCCAAGTTGGGAGGGAGCACTGATGTGTTATTGATTTATGGAAAATCATTTTTCAATACGAAAAATGGTCTAGGATGAGCAGTTCCCTTTCCAGTTCAGAAAGTGGTTTGAGACTTCTGACGGACAGGCATTTTCCAGTTCGAAAAATGGTCTAGATCGAACGGTCATTTTCGTAATGAAAATGGTTTGATGGATTGTTGATGTACCATAGACAATGATTCCCCTTGTGGCCAGTGTGGGGAATGGTCTAGGACATTATTTCTTCTTGACAGTCACTCTCAGTAGTGGTCAAGAAGACTGGTCTTCCTCGCCAGACAATCATTCTTTTGAAGCTCACATTTGTGAGCAGTTTCAAAGAATGGTCTATTTTGGAGGTTGGTGCAGGACAGTCATTTCGTTAGGAAATGGCCCGGACAGTCATTCCCTAGGGTAGATTCATTCTCTCCAGTTTGCACTTTGTTTAGTGCTGGTTGAATGGTCCAGATAGGTGAATGGTCTAGGTTCATCAATCAGGGATAGGCATTCCCTAGGGTAGGCTCATTCTCTCTAGGTTGCACTTTTTTTAGTGCCAGAAGAATGACCCAGATAGGTGAATGGTCCAGGCTCAGAAATGAGGACATATATTCTTCCTTACTTGAGAAGAATAGTCCAGATAGATCATCGTTGATGTTTTACCTTCTGAGGGAATATTCTCTTCCAGATCTCACAGATGTGAGTGGAAGAATGGCCTAGATGATTGAGTTTATATCATGACATTGTTTTTCTGTGCAGGTTGATATTAGATGATATAATTTCTATGGAGACTGTATGTCTCTAGACAGTAGTTGTATGCTATTGTAGTGGATGTGTTCCACTGGTTGTGACTATGTGTCATTGATTAAGTAGTTATGTGCTACTTTGTATGATAGTGTACCACTGTATTGTACTACCACAGATAGACACAATTGTGTCTTATTAAATGACATTGTTCTGATTTCCATGAAGATTATCAGCTAGATGGATAGTCAGTGTGCTAGTGGACTGACATTCTCTAGGCGGAAAATGGTCCAGGACATTTATTCTTCTAGGACCCATTGTGTGGCTTCCAACATCTGTTGGAACAATTATTCCTCTAGGACATATGTCCAGATTAGAAGAATGGTTCTCATATCACTCTATGGAGTGAGTGACTTATTCGGCATCATGCCTAATTACTCAGATGCAGTATGGATTTGAGAGATGATGCAGTTGATGCTATCATATGATACCAATAGTGATGATGGTGCTCGTGATTTGATAATGAGATATCCTGTGTGGCTATGATGATGCTACTGATTCAATGGTATGTTTGTGCTCAAGACCATTTTCTTCAAATACCTCCCTAGATAGGAGAGAGTGTTGATATTATGGTAGCTGCGGGAGTTATTTACCTCCACATGTAAACCTGACAAGAATAGAATATTTCGGGAAGCAATAAGAAACCCTAATTAGTTGGCTAATAACCCTAGAAGACAAGTCAACTCAAGAGAATAATTTGTATTAGGTTATTAGCCTCCAAGATAAGAAGTCGGCTAAAGGAAATATTATATACTAAGTAAAATAGCACCCAGAATGAGAAGTTGGCCCAGGCAGTCTGCCAGAAATAGTATAAATACAAGAGGCCAGTCTTCATTCTGGCCAGACTTCTCAAAATTGTAGCAGCACACTTGTGCGCACTGCAGTTGGCTAGTTTTGTGCGCAAGTCCTGGAGGAGTTGCTTCCGCCAGTCTATAGTCTCGGTCTTCTCTGGGTTTGGACTCTCTGATCAGCTTTTGTTATTCTTGTTTGGTGCGCTATCCTTGGAGAAAGTTGTGCTATCTTGTTTGGGTATCTATCCTAGGGTTTGAGTTCAGAATGATTCTCTCTCAAGGTTAAGGTGATCGGGGGTGTCTTCGACCTATGGTTGGGTGACAATATTTCTATATTGTCTATGGTTAAATGAGCACATCCATTACTTTCTAACACATGTTAAACCCATTTGGGGTCGTTTATAGTCCCAGGGTCTGATTTGTGCAAATGCAATTCATAGAGACACAAGTCTCTCTTCAAGTTATGTAAGTTCACTTACATTTGGTAGTGGTGTATTACATATTATTTGGTCAGGCATTGCAAACTGTGGAAGTTTTCCATTTTCAAGAGACCGTTTGCATGAAAGAGAAATTTTTCCACTGGAAAATGTTTTATCATTTAGTGTCAGGCGGAGGTATTCTTCTTCCAAATCAGGTGTGAGAGACTTTGTGTTTTTTCTGAAATTCAATTGATCACAAATTGCACATGAAATGGAAGGAGTGTCTTTGATTTGTTTCATATAGGTCTCTCTTTCATATTTCTTCCGTAGGGAAGTATGCATAGAAAGTGTTTGTTGGTTTTCATTGGTAGTAGTGCACGGTGTTGGTTCTAGCCCACGAAATTGGATTTCTAGGAGATATGGCGAAAGGTGTTGATGCAAGCAGTTAAAAGCATGTTAGTTGCGCATATAATTGCATTGCAAAAGGATTGTACAATGTAAAGAAGCAACGACTACACATCGAACTTTGTTGCTACCAAATACCAAATTGCATTGAACAAACTATCTCCACAACTAGATGCAACAATTGTTGTTATCTGTAATCCATGACAGTCTATACGATGCATAATCCATTTCCATTGCAATTCAAGGTATTTACAAATGAGGGACAAGTAAATATGAGGTCCTCCAAGATTTCATATGGATAATTTTCTATACAGTAGTGGTTCATAATGACCACTGACGGGATTGGCATCATGGAACAAGATGCAATATCGATCGCTAGATGCAGTTTTGTTGAATAGTAGATATCTTGTTTTTCTTGTCAATAACCATATTCCAATTGATATATTGAGCCACTTAGACAACCATTGTATACAAAATGTATCTCCCCAAAGTCCCCTCTCATGTGTAGGCAGAATTGCAGATGCAGACAATCGCATCTTTGAAATATGCATAGTGACATCATGTATTCCATGCAACTGCCAAAGAAAATCAGATGCCAATTCGTATTCATACGACTCCAATGCCTCATCGTCATCATGTTTTTATCAGCCCAAGAAATAATATATCAATCCATTGCGCAGGTCGGTCGAGGAATAACGAAAATGTAGTAGAGCTTGAAATGCATCGAAAAGGATATCTCCTACAGTATACGAGAATGCATCCAATCTAAAAAGCCCATTTCTATGCAACACCTCATCAATGTTTTCATGTAAAATGGAGTCTGTATCTATTTCATAGGACTCAAAATATATTACTTGTTTCATCTCTTAAACTATGATTTTCAAGTTGTTTCTTAGCTATTTTCAATTTATATGAAAACAGAGAAAAGAAAAAAAATAAAAAGAAAAAACAAAGAAAAGACAAATAGAAAACTACAAGCGCAGAACTGCGTACCAATCCTGCACTACTATAAATGGACAGAATTTTTGACCCCCTATTGTCGCACCCCCAACGTTTGACATCGCTCAACCATCGCTTATGAGAGCTCAATAGGCATCAGAAAATATCCCGTGGTTTTTTCGACGTTGGACTATCGTCGATATTCCGACTCCCCTAACGTCTGACGATCGACGACCTTTAAAAATTTAATTTCAAAGGACAACTGGAAAACTATCGACGATGTTCATCGATCTACCGATGAATATTCCGACGCTATCCCGCCGACGTGACCGACGAGCGTGTTGTAGTTCCAACACTTTGCTGGGAGCGTTTCTCATCGGAAGTCTGACCTGTAGTAGTTGGAAGACCGACGGACCTTAATATTTTATTTTTTTTAAATTTGTTGAAAAGAGGCGAGGCATTATTTTTCTCAAGTTCATAAAAGGCACTGAAAGTTTCTTCAACACTGACCAGCCCATTCCCGTTGCAAATTCTACAAGCTCCCAGAGAAAATCATCGGTTGGCTCAAGCTTTAGCAAAGGCAGAGATGGATTGGTTGTTGCAATTGGAAATGGGACAAAGAAATGGCAAGGAATTTATCAAAAGATGATTCTATCATGTAATAGGGAAAATAAATGGCATGGAATTTATCAACATTAGTCCCTCATGGCCGCATGAATGTATTGTCCATGTTCATACCAAATCAAAATTTATTCACTTGTAGCACCTATGGGATTCAAAAAATGGGTTTAGTAACTCTAATCATCTAGTCATACCATCTGTTGAAAGTGGCCTCGTTGAATGAAAAATTCTTAGTGTCCTTCCAACTCTTCCAAGCATCAAATTGCAATGAAAGAATTTGTTGATTGGGCATGGGATGAAGTTATCTTCCCTACAGTGGATTCCATTTCCACATCCCAAAATCAACCAATGGATAGCCAAAGATGAATTAGGTGGATTATGTGTGGGGATTAGCACATGCCTGAAAGACTTCATCTATTAATAACTTAAACCATTTCAATTTAGTTCCTTGCACACATAATTTAGTGACAAATTGGGCATCCAGGTTGAATTATTCCTTGGTGTATTTACACATGAGATGGATTGCAATCAACTAGCAAGCAAAATGGCCCTCGGGGTTAATAATCAATGAGATGATGGCACCACAACCTCCCCTATATGTACCATACTTGTGATATAGGCTAGGTTCATCCTTATTGCGACCATGCTTCCTCATAACTTGAAATGCATGGGAGACATATTTCCCCTCCATAGACAACCTTGTTAAAATGTGTACATCCTGCACATGTATAGGGTATTCCCATTCAATCCATATGTAATGCAAAAGACCAACAAGTCATGCAACACCACAAAATTATATTTACAGAGAGGTTCAAACATAGGCTTCCAAACTATGACAATGTCACTAGACTCAAATGGAATGTAATCAAGATAGGCTTCATGTCTAGGAACAAGTAATCATCAA
>ML812029.1:187077-200069 GCA_009831015.1 Picea engelmannii | reverse complement strand
ATTGTAACAATCATTGATTTTTATCAACACAAAATTAAATCACAAAATCATTTACAAAAGCCAAACGCCACTTATATCTCAACTTCAGTGTAGAAAATAGAAATCGATGTGCTACAACTTCATAGCCTTTGAGCACATTGGACAGGGCCGCTATTAAAATAAATAAAAAAATAGGGTTTTAAAAGAAGAAATGAGAAACAAGGAAAATTCTATAACTAGACCATATAATAGAATAAGCTTTGCAATTTCAACATATGGCCAACATATACAATTGAAAACCAACTAATCACTAAATATTATCTAACCTTCAATAGCTAATTAAGAAATTATATAACTATGTGATTTATGAAACATTACTTTGGAGATTATAAAAGAAAAATACACCCTTCAAAACAATGATGCATCATATATATAATTAAAAATTCTAGACCAAAGAAAATGGTCCAGGACAATAGTCGGTTTATTAGTAGGTTTATTAGTAGATATTGTAATATTAGTAGGTTTATTAGTAGATATTATTAGCTTCACAGATCACTTCATTACCTTCATGAGCAAGATCACGTCCTTCATTACGAGCTTGTACACATGCATTTCCCCAAGGGTGTCCCAAAGTTCCCCCACCAAACTGTAGTACTGAATCATCCCCAAAGATCTCGGTCAGAGCAGGCATATGCCAAACGTGAATACCTCCTGAAGCTACGGGCAGGGCACCTAGCATAGATACCCAATATTGAGTGAAGTAAATACCACAACTTCGATATTTTTTGATAAAATCATCATGCAATAGATCAACAAACCCTAAAGTGGCATTTGGTTCCCCTTCAATTTTACCTACTACAGTACTGGAGTGAACATGATCTCCACCAAGCAATGCTTTAGCCAATACACGGAAGTGCATACCATGATTTTTTTGTCTGTCAATCACTGCATGCATCGCACAGTGAATGTGAAGAAGTAGGTTGTTGTCTCGGAAATAATGAGCCAAAGAAGTATTTGCAGTAAAACCTCCCATTAGATAGCCATGCATAATGATAGGAACTCCCAATTCTCTTGCAAATACTACCCTTTTTATCATTTCTTCACATGTACCTGCAGTAGCATTCAAGTAATGTCCCTTAATTTCACTTGTCTCAACCTGAGCTTTATAAATTACTTCTGCACAAAATACAAAACGATCTCTCCAGTTCATGAATGGTTGGGAATTTACGTTCTCATCATCCTTGGTAAAATCGAGTCCACCACGAAGACATTTGTAAACTGCTCTACCATAGTTCTTGGCTGATAGACCCAATTTTGGTTTGATAATACATCCCAATAAAGGATGGCCATATTTGTTTAATTTATCTCTTTCAATTTGGATACCATGAGGTGGACCTTGAAATGTTTTGGAATAAGCAGGGGGAATCTAGAAATCTTCCAAACATAGAGCCTGTAGGGCCTTGAATCCAAATACATTACCTATAATGGAAGTGAACAAGTTAGTAACAAAACCTTCTTCGAAAAGGTCTAAGGGGTAAGCTACATAGGCAATAAATTGACTTTCCTCTCCAGGAACGGGCTTGATGTCATAGCATTGCCCCTTGTAACAATCAAGACTAGTAAGTCCATCGGTCCAAACACTGGTATGTGGTTGGCGAATCAAAAATTGAGAATATCATTTTTTTAAATTGATAAGAGGAATTTTAATTTAAAATAATAATAATAATAATAATAAATATTGCAAAACTATGTAAAAGTTGACCAATCCTAACTCCAAAATGCACCTATTAATACGACAAAATGAACCAGGTAATACCCTGTCAACAATTGCTATAGTCCCTATCCTAAGTTGCTATAGTCCCTATCCTAATAAGACAAATTCTTACACTATGAAATAAAAATCTTATCTTAAACTAATATCTTCTCTTTACCTTATAAATATGTATTCTCAGCCACACCATTTACATCATAATTTTTATAAAATCTTTGTCACACCACCTACATCATAATGTTTTTTTAAATAATTTTTTTTTAAATTTTGCCACACCACTTACATCATAATTTTTTTTAACCTTTATTAAAATATAATAAATATAATTTTTTTTTAAACCTTTATTAAAATATGATCAATATAAGAATGAGTTTTCTATCACTTTCTTCTTCATAAGTTTAACACACCAATATTTTTATATTTAATAATAATTCAAATATCTCCCCATCCTTCTTGTTATGCAGTGTTGTAAAAATAAATATCTTTGTCTTTAGCAATAATTTAGATATCTTCCCATCTTTTTGATGGGATGTTGTACAAACAAAAGTCTTTATTTTTAAGAGTAATTTAGATATTTTCCCATCCTTTTTAAATGTAGGTTTCTTTTAATGTAGGTTTCTTTCTTTATAAAATGTAGGTTTTTTTATCAACTCTATGTGTTCTTCTCACAATTTACTAATTTTTTATGATTTTTTAACAATAATACACGTGCAAAAATAAATATTTTTATCTTTAACAATAATTTAGATATCTTCTCATCTTTTTGATGCAATGTTGTAAAAAAAAAAACTTTATTTTTAAGAGTAATTTAGATATCCTCCCATCCTTTTTAAATGTAAGTTTCTTTCTTTATCAACTCTATGTATTCTTCTCACAATTTACTAAGTTTTTATTAATTTTTTATGATTTTCTAACAATGCATGGTATATCGATGCATTGGTATTATCTTCTCACAATTTACTAAGTTTTTATTAAATTTTGATGATTTTCTAACAATACATGGTATATCGATGCATTGGTATTATGAGATTGTAGTCATGATAAACTAACGTGTTATAGTTCTCTTAGCATTACTTAGCAACGATCATTTAATGATCTCTTTAATTATATATGTATTCTTTTTCATTTTTAATATATTTTCTATGTTATTTTTGTAAATAGATATCTATGGTTTAATATATTTTCTATGTTATTTTTGTAAATAGATATCTATGGTTATACAAATGATTTTGGTTATATGAAATTAATAAATTTTAGTATATTTGTGAGATATGGACAATTTTAGATTCATTTTATAAATTTTTATTTTACAATTTGTTTATACTTATTTTAAAAAAATTTGAAATAATGAAATCTCAATCAATTTAAAGTGAAAAATATTGTAAATTTAATGTAATATTAAAATACTACTAAAACCCTCATATCCTAAATTTTGACCCAAAAATTGTAGCCCCTTATGAAAAATTACAATAAATTTGGAATGAAAAAAATTGCAATTTTAATGGAATATTAAAGATTACTAGTTATGTTTTTTATCATGAAAATGTTGATGGTTGCACATATTGTTAGATAATAGAGGATGATCTTCAGATACCATGGAACCAAGGTGGTTTCCATGAAGCCTCATCTACAACTTCATCCAACCAGGAGGAGAAGTTAGCCAAACTTCAGGAAGATCATGAACAAGCGTCAGAAACAAGAATGAAGGTAAATAATTCTCCATGTTCAATTCCTTCCCTTATTAATAATGACGCCTCTTTTGGAGTTTTTTAAAGGCACACCAAGAGAATTGGATTGAATTTGATGAGGAAGATGGGGTGCAAAGGAGGAGGTCTTGGTATTGATGGCCAATACATCATTCAACCATTAGAGGTTGAAGGAAGACCCTGATATGTAGGATTGGCGTATGGTGAAAGAGAATGCTAAAAAATAACAGAAGTAGAGGATTCTTCAAGCAAAGAGTTGAGATCATCACCAACAACATCTAAGAAAAATGATGGCACATGATTTTCTGAAAGTGATAGATCTAGCACGAGATTCCCGAGGAAATCAAAGTCTCCTAAAAAATCTTGGGACAACAAGAATGTTGCTAAGTGCTGGAAAAGAAAAGCTCTTTACAGTGAAAGTGAGAGAAACATGAAGTCACACAACTATTTGAGTCACTGCAAAATGAGTGGTCACTGGATTAGGAAACGTTGGAATCTTAACCCTGATCTTCTTGGTACAACAAGAAAGAATCTTGTACCAGATTCTATGCAGTTGGAGGCTTGATCCTCCTTAGTTGAAAAAAATGGCCAACAATAAAAGTGCCCAAAATTCAATGAAAACAACACTAAGTAGAAGAGATCGGCGAGAGCTTTCCAATTATGCAAACGACACGTCAAACGGACTCTGGATGAAAAAGTTATGGCCATATGCAATTTTCAACAAACATGCAAATCTATTGAAATTTGCATAGTGATGACATCATCATAACATCATCATGAAATCAGGATGTTGACAATGCAACACCACAGGCTGCCACAAGTCAGGAATATTTGGCATTTTCAGGGTACAATTGGACGAGTAGGAAAGTGCCACTTGTCATCATACGGATGACGTGGCAGTATAGACGTGACGTGGTGCTAACGTGGCTATACGGTGATGACGTCAATAGAGTGTCTAGACTGTATGGAATGATTATGTGGAAGTACGATTCTGATGCAACAGGTGACGTGTCAACTGACTCGACAATATGATGATGACGTCAACAAGTCAAGGTGGCGATACGACGATAACCCAAATCAGGTGTAAACCTTTACTCAAGTTTTATATTCTAAAAATGTTTACATTTCAAGGGATTTGATCATTCTCAACATTCAATAAATCTAGTGTTAAAATTGAATTAAAATAATCAAATTTTCTTTATTATTTTTTACAAAGTACTTATCATTACAATATCTACTAATAAACCTAAACCTTGAAGCATGATATATACAAAAGATAAGATTACATTAAATTACACATATATTCTACACCAATTCATTTTTACCTATATATTAATATTGTTTATTTTCTTAAATTAAAATCCATAAAGTTATAAACATTTATATTAAATTTAAAACAAAACCAATATATTAACCAAAAAACTCACCTCCACTTTACAAACATATATATACATTAGATTATTCATTTTCAGTAGTGAATAGATTCAAAACAAGCTAGTGTCTAGGTTCCTCTTAATTCTAAATATATATCAGGAGAATCTCCAAAAGTTGAGGAATGCTCCGCTATAGGAGAAGCAAAAAGTCCCTCCAAGATCAGGACAACTTGTGGCCATGGAAGGTATACTAGTTATAGTTCTTGGAGTTTTTCAAAGGCACACCAAGGTCATTGGCTTGAAGTTGTTGAGGATGATGTTGTACAAAGGAGGAGGTCTTGGTATTGATGACCAAGACATCATTCAACCACTGGAGGTTGAAGGAAGACCCTGATATGTAGGATTGGGGTATGGTGAAATAGAATGCCCAAAAGAAGTAGAAGAAGAGGATTCTTCAAGAAAAGAGTTGGGATCATCACCAACACCATATAAGAAAAATGATGACACATCAACTTCTGAAAGTGATATATCTCTCACGATATTCTGGATGAAATCAAAGTCTCCTAAAAAATCTTGGGACATTAAGAATGTTGCAAAGTGTTGGAAGAGAAAAGATCTTACAGTGAAAGTGAGATAGACATAAAGTCCCACAAGTATTGCACTCACTACAAAATGGGTGGTCATTGGATTAGGAAATGTTGGAACCTTCACCCCGAGCTTATTGGTACACCAAACAAGAATCTCATACCAGAGTCTATGCAGTTGGAGATTGGATCCTCCTTAGTTGAAAAAAACTGGCAAAAAATAAAAGTGCCCAAAATTCGACAAAAATAGTACCAAGTCGAAGAGCTCGACTAGATCTTTCCAACTGCGCAAATGACACCTCAAACGGAAACCAAATGCAAAAGTTATGGTCATCTGAAATTTTCGACAAATAGGGAAATCTGGCGAAATGCATACAAACATAGTTACCATCTTAATGAGAACTCTCTTGAGTTCTCTTTTTTTCAGCGTGACTATTTTTACCCCTAAATAAAAAATTGGTGCTATCGGTAACACCCATTTTTTTACAATGGTTAAAATTCAGACCCATTCAAGACCCATTGCGTTGACAACTGATGTCATTATGGACAAAGAATTTAAAATTGACCCTTGAACTGAAAACTGATGCTACTGGTAGCACCAAGTTTTTTTTTTGGAGTCAAAATTATAATGTAATTGAAATTGTGGTCTCGACAATGACTGCCATCGTCGATAAACAACTCAAAATAAAATTTACAAATTAAAATTAAGATTAAAAAAAATAAAATAATTAAAATAAAATAAAATATAAGAGTTATTCTTTTTAAAGTAAAAAAAAAAAAACAATTGCTTTAAGAAAAGTTGTACCCGATTATTTTTTCAAGAAATTTAAATCCAAAAAAACTACTAAAAACTAAACAATTAGAAAATTTTAATTTTTAACTTATAAAAATAAAAATAAAAAATATTATAAAAGAAAATTAAACAAAAGCTTAAAAAAAAGGAAAACCCCTAAAATTAAATATATTTATATATAAAACCAAAAAATGAAAACCCCTAAAATTAAATATATTTATATATAAAACCAAGGAAAAATTTTGGAAAATAAAAATAAATAGCAAAAACCATTTTTATTTAAAAAGAACTAAAAATATATGTAATGAAATTAAAAAACATATTAAAAAAACTAACTGAAATACAAAATTTGATATAAAATTAAAAATAAAAAACAAAAACAAAAAAGACACTTAAAATATAAAATTTTATAAAACCCCCACTAAGACCGAATTGGTCTATCAAACCTTAAGAGGGTAAGTGATTACTTTCGATTCTTTAGAATTTTGTTTCTGTGCTCGAAAAACATTAAGAGAAGCTTTCCAAGATCACCATACTTTTGTTGAGTTAAGAGGTTAGGAAGGTTGGTAGTGTGAAAAATATTTTGAAAATGAGATCTAATGTGGTTATAGGTTGGATAACCTAAGTGTTTTTCATCTTCAACCTTCTTAGTGTCACAAAGGTAACACACTCTTTCATCCCATGGCGTTTTAGGATCATACATAAAATCATTAAAATAACATGTTTTCAAAATAAGTTAAAAAAATTATATACATAAAAAAATTATTTTAATATAAAGTTAAAAAAAAATGAAAAAATGATCAAACAAGGGTTTTAAAATAAATTAAAAACAATTAGAATTTATTTTGATAGGGGAGATCGTGGGGGGTGATGTTGGGCATCCCCCAGCGCCCACGGGAATCGCCTTGGCCCCACAGGACCATGGCTTAGCTCGTGGGTGCTAGGGCAATGTTGAGCATCGCCCCCCATGACACCCCAATCATATATATTTTTTGTAATGTTTTTTATTTATTTATTTTTATTTAATTTTTAATTAATATTTTTTTGTTATTTTAATTGTAAAATTGTTTTTGATTTTTTTTGCTTTAAATGTTATTAAATTTTTATTTTTTTAAGTTTAGTTTCAATTAAAAATTTATAGGTTTTGTATTGTAAAATTGTTTTTAAGTTAAAAAATAAAAAATGGTTTTGTTTTTTACTAAATTTGCTTAGAAGTTTATTTTAAAATTAGTTTTAAATTTTCTTTTTATTCTTTTGTTATTAATTTTATTAAAATTTCTTTGTTTTCATTTAAATGTTTCTTTTAAAATATATATTTTTGAATTTTTTGTCTTTTATTTTAATTTTAAAGTTTTAGTTTAGGATGTTTAAATATTTTTTTATTTTAGACAATTTGTTTTTGGTTGAATTTTGATTTTTTTCACTTTTTTCAAGTACTTTTTTAAAGCTTTTAAAGGTTTTTTAATGATTCTTTTTTTAAAAAAGGTATATATTTTTTTAAAATTATTGTTTTTGGAGGAAATTTTTTTTTTTAAGTTATTTTTCTTTTTCACCTTGTTTTTAATTTATTTTTTTTTAAATTGAATTTTGAATATTTTTTTTAAAATGTGTTTTTTTGGGTGATTAAAAAAAAATTTATTTGCCAAGATTTTGTCCTTTCTATTTATTTATTTTTTAATGTAAATTAAAAAAAATATGTAAATAAATTTTCAAGTGACCATTTGGGGTCCAATTTTGGGTTGTTTGTTTTCGTAGGGATTTGTTGTCAATGTCATGATTTCAATTAGGTTGTAAAGAGATATGATTTTCATGTTTAGAAAAAAAACATTTTGTTTTACATAACATCACTTTTTTTATTTAGGTGCTAATTTTAAGGTTTTCCTGAGCAACTATATGAATTTTGAAGGCCATTGTTCAAAATTGTTGCAATTTTAACCCCATTAGAAAAAATGGTGCTACCAGTATCACCACTTTTTGATTTGGGGGTTGACTTTCATGTTTTTTATGAAAAAATATGGGTTTTAAGGGATAAAGTTCTCGTTTTGAGGTCATAGTTCTCGTTAAGTCAGTAACTTTATTTACAATGCTGACATGGCAGCAGCACAGGCTGTTATTTGTCAGGAAGATTTGGTTTTATGATACAGTTGAACGAGTAGGAAAGTGTCATGTGTCATAGTACGGATGACATGGCAGTACAGACATGACGTGGCGTTGGCGTGGCTATATGGTGATGATGTCAGTAGAGTGATTGGACCTTACAAAATGCTGATGTGATAGTACGATGCTGACACAACAAGTGATGTGTCGGTTGACTGGGATGTATGATGATGATGTCAACAGGTCAAGGTGGAGGTACGACGATGACGTCAACATGGTGATTAGGTCACTGAATAAGCAATATGACGGTCTATGTGGAAGTGACGTCAACAGATCACTGGGCGTTGATGCAAGAAAATAGGTGGTGCTGACATGTAGCAAATGCAACATGTGACAGGGGCATTGATTGGATGCCAAGTGGGCCAACCATAGGTTTCCACGTGGAAGCCCAAGAAATTCCTAATGAGGTCTAGAGTCCAAAATTTCAAAAAACAATTACCAGTCATTAGATTGACCGATGGCCAATAGACAACTGAAACGGACAGTTATAATTGGTGGTTAAGTTTCAAAATTGGTGGCCAACAGAAAAACGAAACGGAAAGTTTGGCGAGAGTTATATCGTCCAACATAAAATCAAAGTTAAAAGAACGTGCCTCAAATTGGCTGGCATCGGACCCAGATGGTGGCCAAATGAACCTCAAATTGGTGGTCAAAGTTTAATGCAAGGCAAGGAAAGGAAAGGCAAGGCATGGCATGGGATAGTAAGGAAAGTGATCCAAAAATGATCTTTTAAAGACAATAGTTCAGTTTTTAAAGCATGAGTTCTTTATCCATTTAAGAATTGAAGAAAGAGAAAGAATTAATAATACATGCAGATCACAAAATAACCACAAAGAATCTACAAACCATAACAACAAAATTGTTAACGGAGTTCGGCAATACCCCCCCCTCCTTGGGCCTTTGTCTCAGTGAGTGAGGCTATCATATTTATTTTCAAAGCTTCAAAAGTACATCAAAAATATGTCAAATGGATTACAAACTAGTGTGGTTGTGGTCTTCTAGACCTCAAAAACCCAACACAACTAATGGAATTGAAAACGGTTGAGAGAAGCTCCCGGAAATAGCCCACAAAGTTTCTCTCCTCAATGGCTTCCCTACATAAAAATGGCTTTGAATGTCAAATTCCTCATCATTTCTCCTTCTATGAACCTATCCAAGGCTACCAAGAACCTCTGGTTTATATAGGTTTGAAGTTGGCAACAACCACTAGTACATTTGTGTCAAATTCTGATGGCGCGTTCGATGTAATTGCCACTTTATATTGTCAGGAGAATGACAAACAACAGACCCCCTCAAACGTCGTTTCACATGACGTCTCTTTTCCGACGACATAGATTTCGTCGTTGTTGCGACGTCTTGGAGGTGGAAAGATCGACATCTTGAACGTGGCAAGAGAGACGTCTTGAACGTGGCAAGAGAGATGTCTAGAACGTGGCAAGAGAGACGTCTAGAACGTGGCAAGACCGACGTCTGGAACATGGCAAGAGAGACGTCTTGAACGTGGCAAGAGATATGTCTGGAACGTGGCAAGAGAGACGTCTTGAACGTGGAAATACCGACGTCTTGAAGGTGGCAAGAGAGATGTCTAGAACGTGGCAAGAGCAACGTTAAGAGGTATCATATTCGATATGGTTGCTATGGGAGCGACACTCCAAGATGTCGCAATAGCGATTGTGTTGTAGGTATTTAAAAAAAAAATACAATATCAATACTGAGAGGGACAGGTACATTAACCTTTGCTAAGATACTAGCCATATCAATATTTAAATCTATATCATTGGTCTTAGGCAAGTTTGGTTGAGGAGGAGGACTAAATTCCAATGGTAAAGGGGGTCTTGTCTAATGAGGTTTAGGATCAGTAGGATATGTCTCGGGTGTGTTATCACATGAACTCGCAATTGTTGAGCTAAAGTACAAAAGCACAAGTGCAATCATGCGTAATAAGACTGCAAAAATATACTAGAGAGTAAGTCCCTGTTTTTAGATAGGATCAAAATAATACTGTACTTTCTTGGGTACGTCGAAACAAGTGTCGTCCAATACAATATCTTATATACCAATGAGATAGCTGAGCAACAAAAATTCCAGAGCCTTCACTAAAACCTCTAACAATTTGTTTGACATTTAGCAGAAAATTATATCATCAATAATACAACTTGAAGTCATTGCAGGTATTGCTTTGTATCCTTTGGCTAGCACAACAACTTCACACATAGCATGCATGTGTTATATATATATACATTGAGTAGAAGAGAAAATTCATAGAATGCAAATTGTAGCAATTCAAAACAACCATAACAGATTTGGACTCCAGATATAAAGCTCATAATCTCTCATGCCAAGACATTTGAAAATGCCAAACCATGTAAAATTCAATATCTCAATACTCGGTCAGAACAAGGGGCAAAAAAAGACAAATTTATATACTTCAACAACTATAGCAGATTTGGCCTACAGATATACAACACATATATATTCCAAGTTTAGTTTCAAATAACAACCAATGTTACTGTTATATCCACAACTAATCCATCTAGCTTCAAATAACAACCAATGTTAACTATCATATACACAGTTAATCCATGTAGTAGAAATATTAAGTGACCAAGAACATGACAGGCCAAAGCAGAATATTGTGAATTTGTTCAAATGGCTTCCTGTATTGCACATTATGAGGAAGGTGCACATCCAAATTGCAGATTCTCTCACAGATTTCAGATAGAATCTCAAGAAAAGAAACATCCATATATCGAATTACTATATTCAATATATACACGTTATGTTATCTAAGTCTGTAGATGTGTCCATTTAGCCAAAATTATTCACACGCTCACATTCATAAATCCATTCGAAATACCTGCAAACATTTTCAGAAATATAAATGGCTAAGTCATCCATAGAGCTATTCATTACTCCATTGCATATTAAATCCCTCTCCTCCAATTCAATAAGGACAACCTTTGTTCAATAATTCAAACCTCTATAAATATCAACTATTCAGCTGATCTAACTACACTACTAAAAAAAGGCATGTGCCAAAACCCAAACACTAAAATATATGGTTCATAAAGCTTACACATCAATGTTATCGCTCAATACTATCAATTCCAATTAATCCAAGAGAAGATATTATGTTTAGTAAGGGCTCAAAACTAGAAAAGTCACTTGTGAAAAATAATACTACATAAAAATAACCTTAGGAAAACACAAAAAACTTCACGGACCATTTATTGAGGTGATGAAAATCTCCTGGCATATCCTGCATGAAGCCTCCCCGATAAGATCTTTCTGATCCTTGAATGAATAAAAATGTTAGATATGTAAAAATGTCAAACTACAAGGCTTCATACAGTCAACAGACTAAATGTCAACCTGTAAGGCTTACTTTTTGTTGGAGAAACTTGTTGTCCTAAGTGGGCTACAAAAATCATTGAGGAAACAAGATCTAATGTCGATGATGTCTTGAACACTCTAAAAGACTCATGGTCATAAGAAAAAATAAAAATTTTCACTGTGTTGATACCCGTGACGATTTATGATCCTTATAACTATGAATAAGCTCATGGAAATCATGGGAGAATGTTATAACATAAGAATATATATCCTTGATGAAAAATGGGATATGGGAGTTGGTATCTCTTCCATTAGGGAAGAATATTGTTGGACATAAATGGGTCTATAAAATGAAATTCTATGTGAATGGTAGTATTTATAAGCATACATCTTGATTGGTCACTCGAGATAATTTTGCTCCTATTGCCAAGATGAACACCATTTTGATTGTGCTTTCACTTGCCGATAGTTTCCAATGGGATATTCACTAGATGAATATCTCTCAACTGCATTCTATTATCTTCTGCACTTGTTTCATTCATTTATAATATATTGAATATTTGGGTAACATGGGCACATGCCTATATTGATTGTCTTGGATTTTCTTAATGTGGTGTCTCATGCCAATCCTAATCTCTATTTTCTACATATCAACAAGCTAAAATACATTGATTAATATCACATTACATTATTAACTTATTAATTACAAACAATTGTTTTATTAATCAAAGTTGCAGCTAATAAATAACCCATGCATGTATGGAAAGAAACTAAACTAATTTTGCAATATCTAAATAGAACACTTAATTTTGGCATTATATTTAGTGTGTGCACTTGTAGTGAAGAGCTTCAACAACTTCTACAATTTTACAATGTTTGATTGTGAAGGTAATGTTGACCAAAAAAGAGGTAATGTTGACCAAAAAGGAAGTCCTCTAGATGTTACTGCTTTACTTTTGGAAATAAAGTTGTGTCATGGTGTAACAAGATAACTTTTAATGTTGATTTTTTACCACAGAAGCATAGTTGTTTACTTTTGACAATAAATTTCTATCATTGTGCCACAAGAGAAATTTTATTGCATCTTTGTGAAGCATTGAAGCTACTAGTCTCGATTGCAAAAGAAAGGAAAAATTAATTAGATTGAATAGGCTGCTATCAAATGTTGGAGAAAAAACAACATATCCTATGATGTTATGAAGTGACATTTAGAGTTTCATTTCTCTCACAAATAATGTGAGATTTCCTAGGAAAATAAAACACATACATATACAAGATCATTTGTGAAAGAAGTTG
>ML812029.1:158959-186108 GCA_009831015.1 Picea engelmannii | reverse complement strand
TAAGCAAGTATAATTATGGTTATATATACATGAAATCAATGTCATTGACTCATTGGAGTTCAAAATTGAAGTGATTTTTGGCCTTCTCCTGGTAGCAAACATTTCTAGGAATATCATGAGCATTGAATCAACATTTATGACAGATCCTAGGCTAAGTATATTTGATGAATGATGTATTCAAAACAAGGTATATAAGGAGCTCCACCTCTTAGAACACCCATACAACACATTTTAGAGGTGTTCTCTTTTGTTTGAGGATTGGGTTACTTTATTCATAAAGAATGATTCCATCTTGTGGGAAGATATAGAATGGGTTAAAATTTAGATATGGGAAGACACCCCACTCTTGGAGGAACCATTAAACACTTGGTTTTTCTTAGAGGCCATTAAATATTGAAGTCTCTATTCTAGTAAGAGCACTCATATATGCCAATATACTTTTCTCTCCCGCAAGCATGTCATGTTGGGTATATAAGTTGCCACTCGTTGTAGAAATACTTTGTGACATAATCAATAGTGTTAAGGCCTTCATAATTTAAACATATTCAATTCCCCCTTCGTTCGCACTTACACTCACCACACCCATGTCTTAAGGGCCTCCTTCACAAAGGATAATTGTCACACCACTGCACCTTATAAGCATAAATAAATCCTCTATTGAGTGTGACTGTGCCCTCACTACTATTAGGAATGTATTAGAACAAACCTGAAGATGGAAACCCATGAATGTGCCTTTCTTCTAGTAATAACTCCTTGGAATTAATGCCCAAATGTTAACAAGTTCTCCTAGGCCACAAGCAACAACCTTCTTACTGTTGTTTTCAATGATGGACATGTCTGCCAATGATATCTTCAGCATAATGCTGAAATGATAAAAAAGGGACCCCAGAAATACTTCAGAATAACCATGGTTCCTGAAAATCTAAAGGCATCAGCTGCAAATACTATTTTCAACCCATCAAGATGTCCTCACCAATAGATATTCTTCAAAAAGAAAATGCCAAAGACAACAGTCATGTTTCCACCAAAGTGCATCTTTAGATCTCTAGAAGTGAAATAGAAAGGCTTTCTCTCCCATCATAAACAAGATGCCAAACTCTCTAGCTCACAACTCCTGGTACAGTGCTTCTGAAAATCCCTAAAATGTTCATGCATTTTGGGACATGCTCTATATGAGATCCCTCAAAATTGAGTACCACAATAAAGTAAAAGTCAATAGAATTTGTCAAGACCATTGAATCATTTCTTGTAATTCCTCCAAAGGAAGTTGAGTGCATTGATCATGTCCTGATTGTAAATTTCTGAAAGTGATTCAAACCAAATATTTGTCTAGAGTTGAGTGATTGTGTGTGAAAGGATAACACTGGTTGTTTGTTTCCTTTGTATAGGTATTGCAGAAATATAGCTACTAAGAGAACAATGAGAAGAAATGATAAAGACCTGAGAACTGTTCGGAACAAAAAGACTAGTGAAACCCTATAATTCTCTGTTTAAATCCTAAAACGAGATTGAGAAAGCTAGGTGGACAACAAGACTAGGTGTCGATGAATGGTGGACAACAATTTATAAAAGGTGGAGTGTGAAGAATAGGGGGTGAAATTCAGTTAGTTGTTTTGATCCCTTACATAATTTTCTACCACAACATTCGTCAGTATGCATATGTTCTATTGCTACCTCTTTTCAGAATGATTAGGCAAACATATAAATCAATTTTGTGTCCAAAATGACCTATGACAGATGGTTTATCTGCACCCTTCATACCAGCTATAAAGTAGAGAAAATGAGAGAGTAAAATAGTACACCATTGTACAAAAGGAATACCATTGAAACAAAAAAGTAACACGCATCATAAGAACTCACCCGAAGGCATTTTGATGCCATTTCAACTATTAGCACTAAATCATCCAACATGTATTGGCACAAAAGCTTAATTATAGTAGTTACAAGTTCTTGACAAACCCCCACCTCAGGATTGATACTCACAACAACGTCACCATCTTTGCCTTCTGACCAAGAAAATCCATTATTGCAGCCATCTGGTAAATGACATACCTCTTGAGACATAACTATTGTGGCAAACTGGATGTCCTTTTGACAAACTAGAAACAAAGAGAATTATGTAAGATCAATGACATAAGATACAAACACCTCATAAAACAAACAAATTGTCCATTGAAATAGAACATTTGTAAAGAATCAAGGATAAAACCTTGATAAACTCATCTGCCAGAGTCTGACCCAGACAAAGATCTGGATGGAATTTCTGTATATGTTCAAAGAAATCCAAATCAGGAAAAGGATCCAATTCTTGAATCAAGACACAAAAAGTAAAGAAGAACAAAACAAATCTTATAGATAGCAAAGCAGAGTTATTGTATAAGAATAACAAATAAGTTCCTAGAAAATGAGAACCAAACACAGATATGCACATACCTTGACGGAATTATACAATGAACGATCAACATCCACAGTTAATCGATGCAGCAATGATAATACTTGAGAAGATGGATCTGTAGTCCTTTCACCATATTTTACATGATTAGAGCTAAAGTAACATGCAACCAATTTTGATATTATTGACTGCAGCCAAAAACAACTTAATGAGTTAAGCATGAAAGAAAATCTATGGGGTCTACCACTGATCCATCAATAACTCAACCTTGTCCGTGATCAACAATGTGGTTTTAAGAAGAAACTGCACAAAAATAAAAAAGAAAATCATTTGCTTACCTGAAGTTGACTGCCTACTACATGAGAGGTCTCTTCCTAGGGCAGTAATATAAATATGTCAAGAAGAGATGACATCAGATGACAACACTGATCTTGTAATTCATGGAAACCTAATGAAAGAATAATAAGGTGGAATAGATAGTTGCAAAGTCATTCAAAGGAGGTCATTTAACCTAAAACCATTATACTAAAAGCGACATAATATGGGAGGGAATCTCACTTATTCCATATAAAATAACTATTCAAGTCCTTTGAAAGAAAGAGTCTCAAATTTTATTGTAATTCATGGAAACCTAATGAAAGAATAATAAGGTGGAATAGATAGTTGCAAAGTCATTCAAAGGAGGTCATTTAACCTAAAACCATTATACTAAAAGCGACATAATATGGGAGGGAATCTCACTTATTCCATATAAAATAACTATTCAAGTCCTTTGAAAGAAAGAGTCTCAAATTTTATTGTAAAATGTAACTGCAATATGCAAAAAGGATGTCATGGTAACAATGTTTAACATTTTCCCTTTACATACTAATGTATCATCCTTATAAATGACATTCGAAGAGGATGTGAAGAAGGGTCAGTGAAGGCAAATAAATCAAATCATGAGCAGGACAGGACCATGAGCTATGCCCCTCACCAAATGTAAGTTCACTATCCTGAGTTTTTCGAAGGGCATTCCAGCAAGCAAAGGCAAGTATGAACACCGCCCTTACTTCTAGCACCACCTGTACGCAAGCGAAGGTTTATAAATATGAGAATTATCTAATCTGATGAAAATAATTATGTTATATTAATTAATATTAGAGACAAGTAGATTATCTAATTTTAGACTGTAACCTTGGTTGTGAATTCAAATACTATTATTGTTAGAGCTCAAGAATTGAGCCCATCTCATTTATTTAAGATAAAAATGAATGTTAAAAAATATTTGGTTGAAAATTTGTTGAGAAACAAAATCTTTTATACATAATGAGATCCCATATTCTCACTCTGAAATATAAGGGTAAGAATGCCCCTAAACAGTGATATTCACATCAAGCTAGAACACACAGAATAGAGGACAAGCAAACAATAATCTTACAAAAACCATTACAAGTGGCAGTCCTCTAGTGGATTGCTCTGCAATTTTCAACATTATAAACGCAATTGTACCACCGGCAAGATTATGGCACCTACCTCTAGTCTTGCAGCTTGCTTATCCACTTCTTGCAATCATACACAGAGCAGAAAGACTGTAAGCAAGTGAAGACTAAAAGTATCCTTGCAGCCACCAGAGTTAAGAATTGCCACGAACCGAAAATATGTTCTCGTTCACGAACTCCACCACAACAACATTCCATTTCCTATTATAATATCTATTTACATCCTCTATAACATTGTCCAGATACTCAACCTTTGTGAGACGAACGCACTTACCCATGCTATTCCAGAGGCTCACAACCTCTCCATCGCTTTGGAGGTGGTTTCTAATAATGGGTGAGAGGTTTCCTAAACATGTTCCGTTGTCCCCAAAACTCCCCTCATGGGTCGGAGGTTTCCTAAACATGAGTTTGACTTTCCCCACAACAACACAATGAAAAATATGTCATCTTAAATAAAAAGAAAATTCTTCAACTAATGTCCAGGATACAGAGTAGTTATATGGCCACGTTATTCAGATACCTTTACCTTCCTAATCTGATCAAACAAATACTTAGCAATTTGAGTGACTAGTTATATGGCCATGTTATTCAGATACATTTACCTTCCTAATCTGATCAAACAAATACCTAGCTATTTGAGTGAGTAGTTATATGGCCACATTATTCAGATACCTTTACATTCCTAATATGATCAAACAAATACTTGGCGATTTGAGTGAGTAGTTATATGGCCACATTAATGCCATATCCAGAGCTTGGAAAAGTAATGACAAGCACAAATATCTGAAAACATCCTAATCATAAATCAGTTATTGTATTCGTTAATGTCTTATCCAGAACCTGGAAAAGTAATGATAAGCACAAATATCTTTGGCTTTGTTAATGTCATATCCAGAACCTGGAAAAGTAATGGCTTTGTTAATGTCATATCCCAAACCTGGAAAGGTAATGACAAACAAAAATGTCTGAAAACATCCTAATCATAAATCAATTTTAGTCCAGCACCATATGAAAACATCATTATCATAAATGAATTTTATGCCAGAACCACGTGTTGTCAGTATTGAATGACGCTAGGAGAAGGAAACAATGCTACGTTGAATTAGGCAATGGATGGTGGATAATCTGAGTTCCATATTGAAGGTAAAGCATCATCAGAATGAGGGTGTATGTCTATATGTAAATTCCTTAGTCTTCAATTCGGCATATATCATATGCCCTATGCGCGCCTCTCGACCAACTTTATCGAACATGTTCTATTTTCTTCTGAACGTTTCCGTTAATATAGATTAATTTTCGTAGGGAAAACTGTAAAACACGTTGTAGCCATTCTCTTCCAGTTAGACAGCCATTCAATTAAATAGATAATATGGCGTGATATTCACATCAAGCCAGAACACATAGAATAGAGGACAAGCAAACAATAATCTTACAAAAACTGTTACAAGTGGCAGTCCTCGAGTGGATTGCTCTGCAATTTTCAACATTATAAACGCAATTGTACCACTGGAAAGATTATGGCGCGTACCTCTAGTCTTGCATCTTGCTTATCCACTTCTTGCAATCATACACAGAGCAGAAAGACTGTAAGCAAGTGAAGACTAAAATTATCACTCTAGCCACTAGAGTTAAGAATTGCCACGAATCGAAAATATGTTCGTGCACGAACTCCACCACAACAAAATTCCATTTCCTATTATAATATCTATTTACATCCTCTTCGGTGTTGATCATCCCGTTCATGAAATCCGTATATCGTGTGAAAGCCATCACACCGGAATGCCACCAGATTTAGTATGTAAAGGAAAAATGATACATACTAATGTATCATCCTTATAATTTTCGTATGAATCTCCACGCCCTTCCATGGTGATGCCGAATTGGCGCATGCTGGACGAACGATAGCAAATTTGAAGTGATTGGGTTGGAGACCTGTTCTTGACATCCGGTGAAAGAGTGCCAATGCCTCCTCAGGAAGCCCATCCCTTGTGCAAGCAGCAATCATGACTGTCCATGAGCACGCATTTCGTTCAGGCATTTGGTCAAATACTTTGTGAGCATCCACCATAGTGCCGCACTTGGCATACACGTTGAGAAGTGTGTTGTGTAAAAGTGCGTAAATCCACTCTGCTTGATGTGGGCATGGATCACCTTACCCTCTGGTAGGGCATTTCTTTGAATACATCCCTGCAGAAGACAAATATACATAGAGCAGTCTAAATGTTTACCTGTGATACCTAGAACGCCTAAAGCCTCGTTGAAGTGGCCCTGTTTACAGAGTGTCGAGATGGTCAAGAGGTGTGGGCTCCTTCTTTCTCCTATGGGGTGATCTCCTCTGTCCCAGCTTGCTGTCGATCGAGGTCGGTTGAGTTTTTCTTAGCATGTGTTCTAAAATTTGGGCACAGTACTGATAGTGGGTGGGGTTTTGTTTAGTCGGGGTTTTCAAATTTGGGCGGCAAGGGTTTTCAATAGTGATCAGGTTTTGTTTGCTAATTTTATTTTTTTTATAATATATATAATTAATATATATTATTAATTTTTTATTTTTTTTTATAATATATGTTTGGTTTGTTTTTTTTTTGTTTATATATTATATATTTTATATAATTAATATATTATATTGAGGGCGTAACGGTTAAGAACATGTGTTTACTCCCTAGAGGTCATAGGTTTAGGAAGATATGATTGCAATGACAATGGAGATGACAGTGACGATGATGATGATGAAAACGATGATGATGACGACAATGATGAGGACGTTAATGGAGGACTTATTTGAACCAAATGTACTAGTCCTTTTGGAGAAGTAACCAAATGACCCAATTAATTTTTCCAACGTCACCTTTGAGGGTTTTCAATACTACTCTGTATGAAAAGTTAATGGTTTTCTTTCATTAATACTATGAGTCCACAGTCTAATCTATCATTGGTACAAATTATTGGTCTTACTGCCAGCACATGGATTCAATTTACTGCCCTTGAATATCTCCACTTCTCTGCCTCTGTCATATGGGTCTACGAATCGATGCCAATCGCCAGTGTTGTAGCTAACGCTGATGGCTATGCCAAACCTTTGTAAATAAATCCACCACCACTTGGACAACCAGCAGCGGGCTCTATAAACCCTCAATCCATGGCTAACAACTCAACTCCACAACTACCAAGTCTAGTCGCTATGATTTAACTCACAATCAAGTGGGGCTACTCGAATAATCCATCATACACAGTGTTGCTTCGGGCTAAACACGGTAAATCAAAACAACAACCAGTGGTGTGGGTGGTGCTTGTTGGGTGGTTTTCTCCTCTGCCTCTGTCGGATTGAGTTTTTCTATCTGAACCTTCCCTAAGCAACGAACAAACGATGTATGGGGAATCGAGACTGGTTTTTTCTGACTTTTGTGAGGTACCTCCCTCCCACCAACCTTCCTCCCACTAAGTTTATTGACATTATTGTCATTATTGTTTTTTATTATTATCACTATTAATTAATTAATTTGTTTTTCATGTGATGCATCCTTACATTACATAGAATAGAACATTATCATGTCAAGAAATCCACCATTATGAGTTTTTTCGATTAGTTAATGCCTAAACACATCATCTATCCACCTCCCCAATGTTTTTTCGACCATCTAGACACCTTCATTTTTATCCAAAACTCAACACTAGGAGTATGTTTTTCAATGCTCTTCAATGTTGGCAAGAAGGTTATAGTCTAGGACACCAATACAAGTGGGGATACCATTGGATACTTGTGTATAACTGTATCCTTCTTAAATCCAACAACACTATAGCCTCACACGTGGCTATCTTATATGCCATTAACTTTCACAACATGATCATAAGTCCTAGCTTTCCTTGGTAATTACTACATAACCAACATGAAATGACATGACATTCTTCATATGATCAACACATTAATGGATTTTGAACATTCTTTATATGTCCAATATTTCTTACCTTTACCATACCCCACCTGGGTATCATTCATATAAATGTATTCAAACATCATAAACATATCAACTTATGATACCAAAGCATGGTTGAAGGAATTGTTATCCAATTTCTTTTNNNTGCTCATGCAACATTGGCATGACCAATTTCATACCTATAAGGTTTCCATCAACATATTTGATGTTACCTAATCCACTAGTGACTTATGTAAAATCACATGATCCCTCATCCAAACTATTGACAAGCATCCTCTCGTCCTTATTCTTTATGATGAGGTTGACTATCATAGGTAGTTGCATCATCAACATATTCAACCATGTCCTCAACCATTCCTAGTTATGCAATCACATCAATCACATTTAATCATCACACCATTCTCATTGAATATGTAACAAAAAGCCACTTTTAATCAAGATGCAATACCATATATGCTCAAGCATATCTATATTCACTCTACTAGATATTAACTATCAATATGCCCACTAGTACATATGCATTCCAACTAGTTTATTCTCTTGCATTTTCCAACATTCCTATGCCTTTGTTATCTACAATAGAACCCAAAGAATTATAAACATAAAATCAAGATACATATTGTAATTTCTTTGTATCCTTTGGCTAGCACAACAACTTCACACAACTTCACCCAAAATCAACTTGCAGATTGGAAAAGCTTTTGATGCAGGTATTGCCTCATAAACCCAGTTTGTCTCACAACTACTATACATGTGAGATTATTCAACAAACATGTGGCAAGAGTACAATATTGCTTGTGTTTGTTTGGTGGCACTGCATATGTGACCAAAGAGTATATTACTTATTAATTAAAATATAATCCCATCATAAGGATAAGCCACTGTGGTAATAGCTTGCAATACATCACATGTGTTTAGGAGTGTGCACTTGGATGTGTGTGAGAGAGAGATGGATAGATAGATTTTATCCATGTCCTCAAGACCAAAGTGGTCTATATGACTGAAGTCACATCAGTAAAAGGCCATGCCTTGACAAATATACTAAGAAAAAGTGTTTCCAAAGTACAAAACTATGCTAGAAAAGAAAGGGGCTGCCCTAAATATGTTGATGAACAGAGATGCCCTAAATATGTTATTGAACAGAGTTGCCCTGAATATGTTGTTTAATAGAGCATTGATATTTTTATAGGCCGAGAAACACATCAAAGTATATACCAGACAAGGCTTTTCAAGAATACCATCTGCATGGAAAAAACACAATATTACTTTTGCATGATAGCAGGGCACTAAAAAAAACTCGATGGTGGAAAGATGATGACTGGAAGTGGACTTGTACCTGTGGATTTCATGTTGAAGAATTCTTGGTTTTTGGATATTTAGTAAATGCCTCAAAGGCATATTTATAATCTAGAATCAGTGCAGTGACAAGGGTTATAATAGTTATTGCTTTGTTGCTTATATGATGTTGAGAGATGCATAGCAGAGCTTTAAGACCAAGTTCCCCCATTTGATTCAGAAACTGCAATCACTTTGTTCTAGAAACAAAAGGACTATACCTTTTAAAAAAAACTGGTGATGATGGTGAGAGTATCTTCTTTGCAGAAAGAATAGGTGACATGTTTTATCACGGGTGGTTCCAATGATTAAAGCAAGGTTCAGGGAGCTCCTAGGAGAGGTGTAGTGATGTAGGAGCATCGCTCCAAGACAGCTATGTGCCAGCCAACCAGCACATCAAGCATGTTTAATGGAGAGGAGAGGCGCAACCCTCTCACTTTCAAATTTCAAATTTGAATTTATTGTATTAAATGTTGTAAGGCTGGTAGAGCCAAAAGCCATGCATGTACGCAGGCTTTAGATAAAGGTTGCCTTAAATAGTTGTAAGGTTGAGATCTAGATCCGATTCGGACTAGACAACCCATTGAATGTAAATAATTGAGAGTTGGTGAGGATGGAGGGAAGAGCTCGAGGAGCCCTCTTTTGTAAAAAAAATATCCTTTGTATCTGTAGGAGAGTTAGTTGGTAGAGAAGAGAGAATAGGGAGAAGAGAAGAGCCAAGACTCTGTTGCAGTCTGAGCTAGAACACATTGTAATTGGACATTGATGTTAATATAGAGTAGGTTTTCCTTCATATGTGTTTCTATGTGTTTTATGTGTCTTTTATGAATTGTTGTGTGTTCATTCAGGATGTAGATGCATGTTAAGTTCCATCTGCAGGGATAGATAGATTTTCCTATTTGTGAGTTCTTTGATTTCAGGTTTGGGTTCTTTGAGGCTTCATGCAAGAGGTTGCATGATAGAATACTGTGGGTTCTGTAAGCTAGTGCAAGGAGTGTGTTAGCGATATTTCTTGTCTCGGGCTTAAGCGCACCCAGGTCTGCAGTTAGCACGAGAAGCACCCAAGTGCAGCACGCAGAAGAAGTCCTTTTCGGGTTTTAAACCAAGCGAGCGGGAATTTTGTTTTCAGTGGCAAGGATTCATCGTTGAAGTAGGTCGATGATCGATGGGTAATCGCAGTCAGTTGAGTCTCGTCGAAGTATAGCACAGAAGTTTTCAAAAAAATGCACAGTCGGATTTCCTCGGGGGTCAGCCTTCGTTGACCATCACGTCTCGGGACTTTGCGGGAGGAGAGTGCCAAAGTTCCACCCTCCAACTCGCGAGATTGCGAGTTGCGAGAGCCTTTTATGTTGGGCCCACGGTCTTGGCGCCCGGTCACAGAGGAGCATGCCTGAGGAAAAGGTGCCAACGCGCACAACATGATAAGGCAGGGCCCACAATACTGACGAGATAATTCGGGCTGTCCATCCAGAGGGACACGTGGTGCGCGATTAGAGCCATCTCGGTGCTTCGCCCATCGCGACTCCAAAAAGCAAAAAGTAGCTCCATTATATTCCGAGGCGCGAGGTGCCGAGTGGGTCCCGGACCAGGGCCCACGGTATCGACGGGAGAATTAAGAGTCATCGGATCTAAAAACGGACACCTGGCGCAGGATTAAGCTGAAAGCATCGTCACGATTTCCAGATGTCGTCTGAAATGATTTCGCTCCTGGTTTTCGCTTGAAGTAAATAAAGATAAGAAAGAGTAGTTGAGGCCTCCTTTCATTCATTAAATGGGGGAATGGCGAGTCTGACAAGACGTCCGCTCACAGAGGTCCTGTGTACCGATTTTCTCAGAGAGGCCATGCCGAGGTCCTCAGCTCGACGAAGAAGTTCGCACACGCTAGCCGAGCGCTTAATGGCCCAGCGACCCTCCTTACAGGGGCCATGCATAGTTAAGGTGGCATTTAAAGAAAGATATTGGTATGAGTTTGATTGAAGGGACACCAAGCCTCGGGGTGACTAGGCACACCTCTGTGAGGAGAATTCTCCTGAGTATATAGACTTAGTCTTTGTATTTTTGTAGAGATCGATGGTTGAGCAGAGCTCCTGGTTGTAAACTTTAATGAAGCACTGATACTCTGGTTATGTATAGAATTTTGAGACTTCTTTCCTTATGAATGCCAGTTTCTTTTTCGTCTTTGTTACACTGTGTTAGGGAAACTCGGAATTGGAGGATCCAGTCGAGCTGTGGCTATTATAGGATGATGTTGTAATGGATCACTGTAATAGTTGCGCTGTCTCTAATCGGTTCCTGTGATTTTCCCAACGCTGAGCGACTTGGAATTGGAGGATCCAGTCAAGTCCACCTTCAGTTTCTTGAGGCCTTGAACCAAGCGGATCTTGCATTCAGAGTCTTTCTTCTGCATGCTACTGAAAGCTTGTTGCCCAAGGCAGTTTGTCCACCCTCCTTACTAAGTCTTCTACCTGCTCATCTTTTAAATCAACCCACTGGCTGCAGTTAGATCAAGACCCCTTTTGTCCCATGCATGCTAGACCCAGACCCTGAGTTAGAGTGATATCCCCTCGAGTCTTTATCTCCATTTGATCGTCCCTTATAAACAAACCATGACATTAAACTGATGGGTGTCAGGCTCTGCTGCTGCAAGCAATCCAGGAGTGACTTCTGATGCTAACATTTCTGGCGCCATTGCCGGGGACGAAGTTGAATATTTTCCCCGAGATTGAACGACAACGATTAGCTGATTTTGAAGGTGCATCAGATATCAGAACTATTGATATTGCTACTGTGCACCTGGCAACTCCATTGTGACACTCCACTGGAGCGAACCTGCTATTTTAGTTGTGGCTTTCAGAGGCAGACATACGCTGTCTCATCCACAGCTGCCTCTAGCTATGCCTGAAACAGATCCAAAGGTAATTTTCAGAAAGGGAAAGGCCCCTGAAGAAGGAGCTTCCACCGCTGAACCAGGTAATCCACTATCTCTTTCTGCAGAAACTCCATTTTCTTCTCCTCAGCTTCCTAGCAGGCCTGTTTCTGCAGTTTCCCGTTTCATAAATTTTGGGAGTGTTCCTGTTGAGTTTTCCTCTCTTGGTCTGGTACCGGAGGGACGAGACCTTGTCACTCCTCTCTCCCCTGAAACTGTACCTTGGCATTGGGCCGAGACCACAGAAGATCTCCCCGCTCCTATCTTTACTACTCCTGTGCAGAGAGAAGCACCTGCTAACTTGAGCTCGTTAGCCTTCTCCTTAAATCCTCTTTTGTTTCCCACTCCACTTCGAGACTCATTCCCAGTAGCCCCTTCGCGAACTCCTTCTCCTCCGAGTTCTCCTCCACCTAATACTCCTATGGCGGGTGCTAATCCCCCTCTCAATAGAATGGATGCCATAGTCACTGCCAAATATGCTCCCTTAGTTCTTCCCCATCCTATGAATCCTCTCCCTGCTGGGGATTACTTGAAATACATGACCAAGTTCACTGGGGAAGGAGACATAACTGCTGAAGAGCACCTGGCTGCTTTCTACAGTTATGCGGATAACCTTAATATTGAAAATGAAGATGTCTATATGAGAGTCTTCGTCTAGAGCCTGGATGGCGAGGTGAGGAAGTGGTTTAGAGGATTGGCTCCAGGGTCTATTGCTGGGATTGAAGCTCTAGATAGTGCTTTCCTGAGACAGTGGGGAGATAGGAAGGATTTTATGTATTACATGACAGAGTTCGGGTCTTTGAAGAAGATGGAAGGAGAGTCTATCTCTGACTTCTCCAAAAGATTTAATAAAATGTATAGTAAAATCCCTGTCGAGATAAAGCCTTCAGAAGCCTCAACCAAGATTTCGTATGCTAGTGTGTTCGGCCCTGATTTCTTCCTTTTGTTGAGAGAAAGAAGAGCCCCCTCCTTAGCTCAAATGCAAGATGCGGCCATAGAAGTGGAATCCAATGTATTAGCAGCTGACAAATTAAGGAACAAGGCCGACGCAGACAGAAGAAAGGGAAGGTCCGAAGCCTCAACTTCTGGCCCATCGGTGCCCCACCCTCAAGTGGATGAACTGACCAAAATGGTGAAGTCTCTGTCTGCAGAAATGGAGAGGATGAGGGTGGAAGGAAGGAAAGCATATAAAGGCCCTTAGATTGCTAAAAATAAAGGAAGCTTCAGGAGGCCAAATAATTTTACTCCCCCGAATATGCAAAGAGAGAAGGGAAGAGACAGAGAAGACCAGAAAATTCAGGCCCCTTTCCAAAACAATTTTGTGGCCGAGGGGGAAGAAGGGGAAACAGATGAGCCCGATCATGAAATCCATTGCCTTGGAGACACTCCTCCTTTTCCTCATCTCACTCAATCAGCCTACGAGGAGTCTCTCATGGACAGTCAGCTAAATGAACTAAGCAAGGGGGACAAGGCTAGCGGCGGCCGAGGCAGGTATAACCTGAGGTTCAACAAAAAGACAGCAGCACCTGATACTCCTGAGCAGACCACTGGAATAGAGAAACCTGCTAACGAAGTAGCAGATGGTCACAGAGGTAATAAGGCTCAACCCCTCTCTCCCATTGTCCACAATCATGCCCCTGAAATAAGAGAGATTCCAAAGCTTACATCTTCTTTTAATTTTGAGCATGAGATTCAAAAGATCAGAATCCCTGTGCCCCTCACTGAGCTAATTAAACATGGGGAATTTAAAAAATGCTTCTCTGATCTTTTACAGTCTGAATCTTCATGCCTTCCCACAGACTCCATAAAACTCCAAGACGAAAAGCCAACAGTTGTCCTAGGTTCCATGGTAGAAGATAGAGATGATTCATCCCCTCCCTTCTACACATCCCTGAACATACATGATAAAGTGTTTCACAATTGCTTGATGGATTCAGGGGCTTCTCACAACCTCATGCCCAAAACTGTTATGGAAGAGTTAGGACTAGAAGTCACCTGAGCCTATCATGACCTCTATTATTTTGACTCCAGGACAGTTTAGTGTCTTGGAGTTATTAAAGACCTAGTTGTAACCTTGTTTCAACTGCCCATGAAAAGTGTGGTCATGGATATTGTAGTGGCTGATGTCCCCCCCAAGTTTGGTATGCTGTTATCAAGATCTTGGATTAAAAGACTGCGGGGAACCTTGTAGATGGACCTTACATATGCTACTATCCCAGTGTTTGGAGGAGAGCATAGAAGACTATACAGGGAAGCCCAATTAGCCTACATAATCAGTGACGAGGCCAACCCTACCAATCATCCCATTTTCACCTTAGACACTGATTTAGGTTCCAGTGTGCTTCAACTCACTCATGCTCCCGAACCTCCTCTTAGACTCAGAAAGTATCCCACCATTTCCCCCGAGTTCCCTCCCTCCATCAACCCCGTCTGGAAAATGTTCTTTGATGGAGCCTCTTCCAGGGAAGGCGCTGGAGCTGGGGTGGTTTTTGTGTCACCTGCTCAGGAAACCATATCTCTATCATACAAATTAGAATTTGAGGCTACCAACAATGTGGCAGAGTATGAGGCTCTTATCCTGGGATTAAGAGCTGCAAGGGAAATGGGAATTCAAGAGGTAGCAGTGTTCGGAGATGCCGAGTTGGTAGTCCAGCAGATCATAAGTGCTTATCAGGCCAAGCTTCCTCGACTCAGGAGTTACAAGAATGAGGTATGGGATCTAATTGACAGTTTCTTCTCAGCATTTAACATTTCTTTCATCCCGAGAGAAGAAAACACAGTGGCAGATTCCTTGGCTACATCTGCAAGCCTTTTCAAAGTACCCTTGCCGCCCAAACTGAGGTATGATGTAGAAGTAAAATACAGGCCCTCCATACCTGACAATGTCAAGCATTGGAAGGTGTTTGAGGACGATCTTGAGATCAAGAAATTCTTGGAGACTATCGAGGATTTTTCAGAGCTGCATATCGATCAAGATTCTGTCTCTGAAGAAAAGTTGGATGGGGGTGAGTTGCTGAGAAAAATAGCAAAACATGACATCATTCAGTTGCCTAGCAATCACATTCTGAGAGGACTGGTCCCATTAGAAAGATTGTTTGATGGGAATGATGTGGCAATAAAGGGTAGAGTTTCAGGTGATGATGCTGACACAGCCGAGTGCAACATCGGCACACCAAAGGAGCCTAAGTTTTTCAAGCTGTCAAGGAGTTTGACCAAGGAGCAGAGGGTTGAATATACCAAGCTGCTGAGAGAGTTTGCTGACGTGTTTGCATGGACCTACGAAGACCTCAAGAAATTTGACACATCAGTCATTGAGCACAAGATCCCGCTGAAAGGAGAGGCTAAGCCATTCAAGCAGAAGTTGAGGTAGATAAATCCCATGTTTCTACCTGTCATGGAGAAAGAAGTAAAGAAGTTGCTAGATGCCCAAATCATTGTCCCCTTGAGATATTCTGATTGGGTGGCCAATTTGGTCCCAGTAAGAAAGAAAAGTGGGGAAATCAGACTTTGTGTTGATTTCAGGCACCTGAATAGGAGCTCAAGGAAAGACAATTATCCCCTGCCCAACATGGAACACATATTGCAGAAGGTCACTGGTGCATCTAGAATATCCATGATCGATGGTTTTTCTAGCTACAATCAGATTTCAGTCATGCCTGAGGACAGGGAAAAAACGACCTTCACCACTCCTTGGGGCACATTCATGTATGCCAAAATGCCTTTCGGACTGATGAATGCAGGAGAAAAATTTCAGCGGGCCATGGACATAGCCTTCATCGGGGAGAAGGACCAGTTTGTGTTAATATATCTGGATGACATCACCGTCTTCTCCAGAACAGATGAAGAGCACTGCTGCCACTTGAAGAGGGTTTTCCTAAAGTGTCGAAGGTTCGTCCTATCTTTAAACCCCAAGAAATCTTTGTTCGCCATGAAGGAAGGGAAGCTATTAGGCCATATAGTGTCAGGAGAGGGAGTAAGGATTGACCCTAGCAGGGTAGAAGCACTTCAGACCTTGTCACTTCCCAGATCTAAGAAGGAAGTTCAGGCCTTTTTGGGGAAGATAAATTTTCTGAGGAGATTTGTCTCAAATTTTGCTGAGTTGGTGAAACACATCATGGCCATGCTCAGGAAGAGAAATGAAATAAAATGGACTGCTGAACCCAGGGAATCTTTTGTTCAAATAAAGAAGGCGTTGACTGAGGCACCTGTGCTAATCAGTCCTGATTATTCTAAAGATTTCCTGATTTTTTCTTTTGCTTCATGTGACACAGTAGCATCAGTCTTGTTGCAAAAAAATGATCAAGGGCAAGAGCAACCTATTGCCTTCTATAGCAAGGCATTGCGAGATGCAGAACTCTGGTACGAGATCATGGAGAAGCAAGCCTATGCCCTAGTGAAAGCTCTCAAAGCTTTCAGAGTCTACGTCTTGCACTCAAAAGTCACTGCATACGTTCCTTCAGCCTCCGTGAAGGACATTCTTATACATCCTGACATAGACGGAAGAAGGGGTAAGTGGATCGCCAAGATCCTAGAGTTTGATCTGGAAATCAAGCCCACCAAGTTGATAAAGGGGCAGGGTTTGGCTAAGTTGCTGGCTGAATCCAATTGCAAAGCCTTAGGGATTAGTTTCATCAATGAGCAAGCCGAATCATCCAGCAAGAGTTCCCAAGGTGCTTTATCGCTAGCAGCATGCCCCTGGTACAAGGATATCTTGTATTTTCTGCAAGAATTGAGGCCTCCTGATGGAATGGAAAAGAGCAAGGCGAGAGCTTTAAAGCTCAAGGCGGTCAGATATTGTCTCATTGACCAAGCCTTGTACTGGAAATCCCCTTCAGGGGTATTTCTAAGGTGCTTGGACCCACAAGAAGCCCAACAGGTTATTTTTTATTTTCACAGTGGCCTTTGTGGGGGTCATTATTTCTGGAAGACCACAGCCCATAAGATCCTTCGAGCTGGGTATTATTGGCCCACTTTATTCCCTGATGTCTGCAGAGAAATCAGATCTTGCATCAAATGCCAGAAGTTCTCAGGTAAGCAGCAGCTCAAATCTCTGCCATTAAATCCTGTAGTGGTTTCAACACCTTTTCAGTAGTGGGGATTGGACTTCATTGGAGAGATTCATCCTCCCTCAAGTGGTCAGCACAGATGGATCTTGACTGCAACAGATTATTTCACCAAGTGGATGGAAGCTGTCCCCACCAGAAGCGCATCACACAAAGTAATTATCATCTTCCTGGAGGATATCATAACCCGATTTGGTTGTCCCAGCAGGATCGTCACCGACAATGCTGCTTCTTTCAAATATGAACCTCTAATTAAGTTCTGTGAGCAGTTCCAGATCTCGCTAATTCACTCCACCCCCTACTATCCCCAGGTCAATGGTTTAGCGGAATCTTCTAACAAAAGCCTGATAAAGATCATCAAAAGATTGTTAGAGGATAATAAAAGAGCCTGGGATTCAAAGTTGAAATTTTCTCTGTGGGCCGATCGTGTCACAACGAAGAAGTCTCTGGGCACTTCACCGTTTCAACTAGTCTATGGAGCAGAGGCGGTTTTCCCTACCCATCTCGCCTTACCTATGGTGAAGTTCTTTCAAGACTACGAGGGAGAACCAGATCATATGATCAGAAGAATCCATCAGATAGTGGAAGCGCAACAGATCAGAGAACAAGTGAGGGATGCAGCTTATAGTCATCAACAGAAGATCAAACAGGCTTTTGACAGAAAGGTCAGGAAGAAGGAGTTCGAGATCGGGGACTTGGTATTCAAGTGGGACGCACCCAGACAGGATAAGGGAAAACACGGTAAATTTGACGCCCTCTGGATCGGCCCCTTCAAAATCTCTGAGGTTTTCTCCAACAACACATATGGGTTGCAGGATCTGGAGGGCGAAGAGGTTTTCAACAGCCCAGTGAAATGGGCATTTTCTGAAAAAGTGTTTCTTTTGAGCCTATGACGGCTCTTTTGTTTGTAAATATTCTCCTTTATTTCTTTGTTTATTTTCTTTTTGCATATTTTCGGCTTAATAAGTGACTCCATAGCCCAATAGCAAGGCACTGAAGCTGCAGAAGGAGTTCTTAGAGCATCGTAGGGATGACTCTATCCCCCATGGAGCCCATGTTAGCGATATTTCTTGTCTCGGGCTTAAGCGCACCCAGGTCTGCAGTTAGCACGAGAAACACCCGAGCGTAGCACACAGAAGAAGTCCTTTTCAGGTTTTAAACCAAGCGAGCGGGCATTTTGTTTTCAGCGGCAAGGATTCATTGTCGAAGCAGGTCGACGATCGATGGGTAATCACAGTTAGCCGAGTCTCACAGAAGTATAGCGCAAAAGTTTTCAAAAAAATGCGCAGTCAGATTTCCTCGGGGGTCAGCCTTCGCTGACCATCGCGTCTCGGGACTTAGCGGGAGGAGAGTGCCAAAGTTCCACCCTCCAACTCGCGAGATTGCAAGTTGCGAGAGCCTTTTATGTTGGGCCCACAGTCTTGGCGCCCGATCACAGAGGAGCATGCCTGAGGAAAAGGTGTCAGCGCGCACAACATGATAAGGCAGGGCCCACAATACTGACGAGATAATCCAGGCCATCCATCCAGAGGGACACGTGGTGCGCGATTAGAGCCATCTCGGCGCTTCGCCCATCGCGACTCCAACAAGCAAAAAGCAGCTCCATTAGATTCCGAGGCGCGAGGTGCCAAGTGGGTCCCGGACCAGGGCCCACAGTATCGACGGGAGAATTAAGAGCCGTCGGATCTAAAAAAGGACACCTGGCGCATGATTAAGCTGTCTCGGCGTTTCGCCTCTCGCGACTTCAAAGTGAAAAGAACAGCTCCGTTACTTCGCGATGCACGAGGTGCCGAGAGGGTCCCAGACCTACAGCAGCATGGGAAGAGTTCAGAACCGTCGGATCTAAAAGGACACCTGGTGCATGATTAAGCCGTCTCGGTGTTTCGCCTCTCGCGGCTTCAAGGCACAAAGAGCGGTCCCCCTTATTTGCGAACGCCGAAAGCCTCTATGGGAATAAAGCAGGGTCACAGTCCATGGTCACCTGAGAAATTAAAAGAGCTAAGCAGAGGGGGGGCCTAAAGGTGTTGTGTCCAGTCGCCGAAAGCATCGTCACGATTTCCAGATGCCGTCAGAAACGATTTCACTCCTGGTTTTCGCTTGAAGTAAATAAAGATAAGAAAGAGTAGTTGAAGCCTCCTTTCATTCATTAAATGGGGGAGTGGCAAGTCTGGCAAGACGTCCGCTCACAGAGGTCCTGTGTACCAATTTTCTCAGAGAGGCCATGCCGAGGTCCTCAACTCGATGAAGAAGTCCGCACATGCTAGCCGAGCGCTTAATGGCCCAGCTACCCTCCTTACAGGGGCCATGCATAGTTAAGGTGGCATTTAAAGAAAGATATTGGTATGAGTTTGATTGAAGGGACACCAAGCCTCGGGGTGACTAGGCACGCCTCTGTGAGGAGAATTCTCCTGAGTATATAGACTCAGTCTTTGTATTTTTGTAGAGATCGATAGTTGAGAAGAGCTCCCGGTTATAAAATTTAATGAAGCACTGATACTGTAGTTATGTATAGACTTTTGAGACTTCTTGCCTTATGAATGCCAGTTTCTTTTACGTCTTTGTTACACTGTGTTAGGGCAACTCGGAATTGGAGGATCTAGTCGAGCTGTGGCTATTATAGGATGATGTTGTAATGGATCACTGTAATAGTTGCGCTGTCTCTAATTGGTTCCTGTGATTTTCCCAACGCTGAGCGACTTGGAATTGGAGGATCCAGTCAAGTCCACCTTCAGTTTCTTGAGGCCCTGAACTAAGCAGATCTTGCATTCAGAGTCTTTCTTCTGCATGCTGCTGAAATCCTGTTGCCCAAGGCAGTTTGTCCACCCTCCTTACTAAGTATTCTACCTTCTCATCTTTTAAATCAACCCACTGGCTGTAGTTAGATCAAGACCCCTTTTGTCCCATGCATGCTAGACCCAGACCCTGAGTTAGAGTGATATCCCCTTGAGTCTTTATCTCCATTTGATCATCCCTTATAAACAAACCGTGACATTAAACTGATGGGTGTCGGGCTCTGCTCCTACAAGCAATCCATGAGTGACTTCCGACGCTAACAGAGTGCACTTCTGAATTCTGTGAAATTTCAGACAAGGACATGCTAGGAGGGCGCCCCAGCTGAAGTCATTGACTCAAGGGAGAAGCCTCAAGGTTGCTGAATACCTTGGAGGTGAAGACTGTGCAGAGAAAGGAACAGAGAAAACAAAATCACTGAGGGGTTTGTAGAAGCTCTGTTAGGAGGGCATTGAGTGCGTGCATAGAGTGCACAGGAGGAACTCTATTTCGAGTTCAAGGAAGACAGAACTATTGAAGGTTCTGTAGAGCTCTGCCAAGAGGGCATTGAGCACATGCATAGAGTGCACCAGGGAACTCTATTTTGAGTTCTAAGAAAAGGGAAGTGTCAAGGAGAAGGCACTTACAGGGTTACTGAATACCCTGCAGGCTCAGCAAGGAGTGCTTGAGCATAAGTTGCCAGAGGGCGCTTATACCCATTCAAGGAGAGAAAGGGACAAAGACACTTTGAGGTCAGAGCCATAGATAAGCTCAGAAGGGATAACACAAGGAGTGTGCTCAGAGTGAACTTGTCTCAAGTTCAGAAGATCAGGAGGAACAGTGCCCTTACGCACAAAGCAATAGTTGAGAGGAGTCAGAAGTCGAGGAACCCTTCGAGGTTTCACAATCAACAAATCGCAGAAGGGACAGCGTCCTTAGAATACAGGAGGGAGCCGAGGATACAGGCTTCGCATCAAAGACGAAGGCCGAGGCCTTTGAAACTTTGGAAATATTCCAAGGGGAAGGAAGAAGCGAAAGCTTAGGAGGGAGAATAGCTACCGTTGGATTAGGTAGAGGATGAGATCTGGACCATTGAATCTACGTCCAGGTAGCAGGAGGAGAGTGCACAGGAGAAAGAGATCTGGGTCGTCAGATCTGGGCACATGGACAGTTAGCCATCAGATCTAGGAGAAGGTGCATGAGGTTTAACCCTCGTATATGAAAAGGTGAGGACTCACGAAATCCTGAAAGCATCGTGACCATCCATAAGGAGGACACGTGGCAAGTGGTCAAGGTTTCAGGAAAATTCCCGAAAGGATGTGGGTCGTCTATCTAGTTGGATCATAGCCGTTGGTCCAAGAGGGACATGGACCGTTGATCTCTTAGCAGAGATATTTCGGCATTTCGGCCACCGGGATATACAAAGGGCAAGAGTCGGGACTCTTGACCCATGCAATTTCGACAGAACGTAAGCCATCGAATCAGGGGAGGCTCATAGCCGTTGATCTCCCTTTGAAGTGGAATTTCAAAATTTCAGGGTTCGATATTTCGGCATTTTGGGACTTGGGAGTTCGAAGGGTCAAGAACTATTGCAGTCGGAATTGCGAAATCTCAGAACGCGAAAACCCGAAAGCATTCGGAGGAATAACACCGGGTCATGGGACAGGGTCACGTGGACAAGATCCAAGTGGGGAGCTTGTCACTCGCCAGCCCTTTCGGGGTTTGGCATTTTGGAGTTTTGGGGTTCGACATTTCGGAAATCCCAAGGACAAGGAGCCGGGGCACTTTGAGTTGAAAACCCCCGAAGTTGTGAAACACGACGTATCTTTGGAGTGGGGCTGGGGTTACACATTTTGGCATTTTGGGGTTCGGCTTTTTGGCACTTCTGATGACAAGGAGCTGGGGATCTTGGTGTTGAAACCCCCGAAGCCATGAAACCCAAAATCCCTTTTCGAAAAAGGTCATTGTGACGCACCCACTACCATAATCAAATTTTCGTTGATTTCTGCAGAATTAGAGCCCGCCGAAATATCTACGGAGGCCTAGCGTAAGCTAGCTCTTTCTCTCTCTCTGCTCCCATGTGATCGTGGGTCATGATCATAGGCCAAATAATTGTGGTGCCTCTTTGTATTTAGTGCCTCGGCGCTACAGGGATGTCGAATAGTTCGACTCTGCAACCGCCGAACCCCGACAGGGTTAGTGACTGGCCAATCGGGACAAATCCCTACAGGGTTAGCAAGTGGTCATTGAGAATGACCCTCTCGTGTGGTTGAGTGGAGTACAGGTGGTGAGAGGGGAAACATGACACGGTGGGCGACGTGACAGGAGACAATTCCCACTTCACACACCACACCATTCCGGAACCCCCCCCCATTAAAGGCAGAATGGCAAGGGGGACATGAAATTCACCTGAATGTCGTTGATCAAGGCGAATAAATCCTGACCGTTCAAGAGTTACGCGTTCGATTCCGGACCCCCCCCTTACCGCTAAAGGCAGAACGACAAGGGGGCTCCGGAATAAAGCCTCGGTCGTAGATATGGGTGGGTGGACTCTGGCCATCCAGATCTGCTGGCCACTTACCCTAAGGCACGTTCGCGCCCCAGCTTAAAGTTGACATCTCTTCCTCACATATGACGGTCATTATAGACCCTGAGATCCTCTTAAAGAATCTCATCCGTTCATCGGGACTTATCATCACGAGAGTCTGAAATCTCGACCACGGGACTCCCGAATCCTCGATCCCTGGTTTCCCGATGTGGTTAATCTCTCGACACGTAGCCTCCTTAAATCGGATGGTCCAGATCTATCTCGAGGTTTCCGCCATGGAAAGTCTCGATCTCCCATCACCAGAACTCCTGAGTTCACGATTCTCGATTTCCCGAAATTGGAAATCTCACGACACATGGCCTCTTTAAGTCGGACGGTCCAAATCTGTCTTGGGGTTTCCACCATGGAAAGTCTCGATCTCTCATCACCAGAACTCCCGAGTTCGCGATTCCCGATTTCCCGAAATGGGAAATCTCACGACACGTGGCCTCCTTAAATCGGACGGTCCAGATCTGTTTTGGGGGTTTCGCCCTTATTTACTGGGGGTTTAACCCTCGGGTATCTCCTGACAGATCCAATGACTGTCAGGTTTTCCAGCCGAGATCTGACGGCTCAGACAGGTTCCTAACTTGTGCATTCTCCCACGACTTTCTGGACATGGGAAAATCAACGGTCAAGAGGTTCTCATGGACCTTGGGGATCTACGATCCCGATCTCTTTGCTACCCACGAAGACACAGAGAGACTATGTGGTAAGGCGTTTAACACCCTACTTTCTCCTACCAATCTAACGGTCATGTGTGACCACAGATTCCCCGACGGGATCTCGTCCGTCGATCAACACCTATCCAGGGTTAAGGCGCTTAACACTCCAGTTTCTTCTTCCGATTTGACGGTCGTGAGTGACCACAGATCTCCCAATGGGATGTCGTCCATAGATTCGATACTTATCAGGGATTTCTTAAGGCCTTGTGCCTTCACGTCCTCCTTCCAGGCTCTTGATGAGATTTTCAAGAAGGGTATCTCTATGGGGAGGTTTACCCAGGGTACTATCTGAGGCAGATAAGGGTATCTCTCTCCTGAGAACCAGGCATGATGTCTGAATTAGATCAGTATGCATATAAATAATGATTTATGAGAACATAAGCCATACGTAGTCTTTCCATTATAAACATACAAATACCAGTACTGATCAAAACATCATACAAACATTCTTATACTGAAATTATTCACAATTTCACAGCTTATGAGCATAATTGTCAGCATACATATATTTCAAGATGCCAAAGGAAAAACACTTATCAGAAAGTAACACCAGGGGTTATACAACTGCTGAGAGGGGTGATCATTTCCACCCAACTGTAGGCTCAGTGACTCCCAGCAGATTTACCACTAGCCATCCCCGAGCTGAGACCACGATGCTGTGAGACTGCGTCTCTGTTTGCCAGTGACCAAGAGCAAAGGTTACTCTCCTTCCTCTCTGCTATCACTCAATCTGCATATTGCCAGACTTCTCTTTCTCCCCTCGCGTCTGCCCCCAATCGCTTCTCCCCCACGCCTTATCCTCTTGCGAGGTTGCGTGTGGTGTGATTTCCCTTGTGCTGGTCAGGCCTGACGGCTCTACGGATGGGCGATTCAACTCCCCATCCCTCATTAATTCCCGAGGATCCATCTACCTACCAACCTACGAGACATTTAATTCGGGGCCAGCGAGCCGCTTTTGGTTCTCCGGGCCAGTGGAGTCCAAATACGGTATTGATTTTCGGTGGAAGTTAATGCCACCTTTCCAGGTGCCTTCCACCGCCTTTCTATAGCCATCGTGGTCTCTTTTTCAGCATATCCCCTCTCAACGGTCCTGCAATATAAATTCATAATATTATTCACATTCATCGACCTTTTCCATAAGGTCCATTCACATCACATATTCACATTTTTGAGTTTCCCACAGTTCTTGGCCAATCCAGTTATTTTTACAAACTGGGGGAAACAGGGTGTTACAATTCCCTCCCCCTTAAAGGAACATCGTCCTCGATGTTCTATCTATCACCATGTCATGCATGTTCGGATGCAAACAAAATCGGATATCCTTGTTTCATGGCATCCTCCATTTCCCATGTAGCCTCATTTGGGCCAAAATGTTTCCACTCCACCTTGACCTGTGCAATGCTTCGGTTCCGGAGCGGGGTTTCCTTTCTGTCCAATATGCATTGGGGTTCTGGTAGAAATTCTACCTACGGTTCCACCTGGATCATAGACTAGTCAATTATATGATTAACATCATGTACATATTTCTTCAGTAATGAAACATGGAAAACATTATGTGCTTTTACTGTGGGGGGAAGTGCTAGTCGATAGGCTACAGGTCCCACTCTATCTAGAACCTCAAAGGGTCCACAATACCGGGGTGCCAACTTGGCACAAGCTCCCATTTTCAGGGAACTCCTTCTGGGCTTAATTCTGAGATATACATGGTCTCCCATTTTGAACTCTCTTGGAGTTTTCTTTTGGTCGGCATAACTTTTCTGTCGGTTTTGAGCGACCTTCAGATTTTGTTTTATCTGAGTCACTTGGTGTTCCATTTCTTTCAACATATCGGGTCCAAAAGAAATCCTTTTTACAGGGTTACTCCAGCTGATTGGAGTATTACACGGCCTACCATAGAGGACCTCGAAGGGGCTCATCTTTAAGGATGCTTGGTAGCCGTTGTTGTAGGCAAATTCTACCAATGGCAGACAGTCTTCCCATTTTCTGGGTTGATGCATTAAATGCATCCTTAACATATCCTCTAATATTTGATTCACTCTTTCTGTCTGTCCATTGGTTTGAGGGTGATAGGTGGTGCTAAACAACAATTTGGTCTCTAAACCAGCCATCAGTGATTTCCAAAAATTGGAAGTAAATTTTGTGTCTTTGTCAGACACTATCTCTTTCGGCATACCGTGCAGTCTGAACACCTCTTTCATGAATACCTGGGCGATATCTATTGCCTTGCAGGTTGATTTGACGGGGATGAAATGAGAAGACTTGCTCAGTTTATCCACCACTACCATAATGGTGTCATTCTGTTTGATTGAAGTTGGCAATCCAGTGATAAAATCCATGGAGATGGTTTCCCATTTCCATTCTGGGATGGGTAAAGGGTGTAATAGTCCTGCTGGGTGTCGATGTTCTTCTTTAACCTGTTGGCACTCTATGCATCGGGCCAAATATTTGGCTGTGTCTTTCTTCAATCCAGGCAAATAAAATTGTTTTCAGGTGGCAGTGATCATTTTCTGGTATCCTGGGTGACCAGAATATGGTCTTTTATGTAGTTCATCCATAATGAACCTCTTCAAGTCATCACAATTTGGAATGTACAATCTATCTCTGTAAGTGAGCAGACCTCCTTCGGTCATCTGGTAGCCTTCATATTTTACTCCAGTGGGTTCTTGCTGTAGGTACAGAGTCATAGTTTGAACGAAGGGATCTGTCTCTTGTGCATTTCTGACTCGTTCTTGACATCTGTCTCGTAGGTACTCACCGCTGCCAGGTGAATTGTTTTCATGCTTCTACTAAGGGCATCGACCACCTTATTTTCTTTCCCTTTAATGTGTTTGATTTCAAAATCAAATTCGCTAAGGAGGTCCATCCATCTAGCTTGTCTGGCATTGAGCTTTGGTTGGTCAAACAAATATCACAATCCACAGTGATCTGTCATAAGTACAAATTTTCTCCCCAAGAGGTAATGCCTCAACATTTTCAAGGAATGCACTATGGCAGCCAGTTCTAGATCATGAGTCACATAGTTGACTTCATGTTCATTCAATTTTCAGGATTCATAGGAGATCACACTTCCTTTCTACATAAGGACTCCTCCGATCCCTTCCTTACAGGCATATGTGCACACAAGGAAGTCAGCTTCTGGGTCAGCGATTTTCAACATGGGTGCATGGGTCAGTAGATGTTTCAGGGTTTGGAATATTTCTTCACATTTCTGTGTCCATAGGAATTTTGTCCCCTTCTTCTGGAGGGCAGTGATTGGACAACCAATCTTGGAGAATCCTTTTATAAATCTCCTATAGTATCCTGCTAATCCCATAAAGGATCTGATGTCTAAAACATCCTTTGGGGTAGGCCATTCCATGATAGACCTAATCTTGTTAGGATCTACTGTTACCCCTTCCTTGGACAGAACATGTCCCAAGTAATGTATTTGCTTCTGGAAGAAGTCACATTTGCTGAGTTTAGCATAGGGCCGATGCTCTCTTAGCACTTGCAGCACAAGTCTAAGATGCTCTTCATGCTCTTCTCTATTCTTAGAGTATATTAATATGTCATCAATAAACACTAGTACAAATTTATCTAAAAATTTACCGAGTACATTGTCCATTAAGAACATGAAAGTGGCAGGGGCATTGGTTAACCCAAATGGCACTACCACAAACTCATAGTGACCATACCGTGTCTAGAAAGTGGTTTTATGGATGTCTTCACCCTTGATTCAGACTTGATGGTATCCCGACCTCAAGTCAATCTTTGAGAAATAGATGCACCTCCCAACTGATCGAATAGATCATCGATCCTAGGCAACGGGTACTTGTTCTTTATGGTTACTTTATTGAGTTGTCTATAATCTATACACAGTCTAAGGGTGCCATCCTTCTTTTTCACAAACAAGACTGGTGCTCCCCATGGGGACACGCTGGGTTGAATATAACCCTTATCCAT
>ML812029.1:141590-158816 GCA_009831015.1 Picea engelmannii | reverse complement strand
ACTTTATTGAGTTGTCTATAATCTATACACAGTCTAAGGGTGCCATCCTTCTTTTTCACAAACAAGACTGGTGCTCCCCATGGGGACACGCTGGGTTGAATATAACCCTTATCCATCATTTCTTTCAATTGCAATTTGAGTTCAACTAACTCAGGTGTGCTCATCCGGTAGGGTGTCCTAGACACCGACACTGCTCCTGGTGCAAGTTCTATCGAGAAGTCAATGTCTCTTCTCGGAGGTAGACCAGGTACCTCTTCCAGAAACACATCTTTGTATTCTCTCAGGATAGGGTGATCATCAGGGCTTGGTTTATCACCTTTGATTCTTTTCAACACCTGGATTGCATATAGGGGACATCCTTTTCGACAATACTTTCTCATTTGCAGGGCCGATATTTGTCTCACCGAGACAGTTTTTTGGATCCCTTGAAGGGTTATCCTTTTTCCTTCTTTGCTCACACATTCTAAGGTTTTATGGTAACAGTCCAGTCTGGCTTTATGGGCGGCTAGCCAGTCCATACCAATCAATAGATCATATGATCCCAAGGGTAATATGTTAAGGGTTGTTTGGGTGGGGAATTCACCCAACATCAATTGGCAGGCTGGTATGGCCTCTGCTACTCTTCTTTTAGTGCCAGTAGCTAACTATACTAACCATGGCTTGGTGTTCTTGTGAGGCTGTAGTTTACACTTATCAACAACTTTAGGGGCTATATAACTCAAATTTGAACCAGGGTCAATCAAAACAGACACCAGATGGTTGAAAATCATACCTTCTATTTCCACCACTGAAGCTTGGTGGTCAGCTTGGTTATTATCCAATGTTGCATAAATCTGCGGCACACTCCTTGCCACATCATTGATTGTGGTAGCTTCCTGAATGTTATAAACTTTCCGACTATTCTGTTGTCGGTGTCGACAGTCTCTCAGGAGATGCTCTTCTCCACAACCCCAACATTTCAGAGGTTCTCTCTTTGGGTTATCATTCTTTACTGGTATAGGTACAAAAGTTTTATTTCCATCTGATGAGGGAAAGTTTTGCTGGAGTACACTCCGGGCTAGAAAGTTCATTCTGGGGTTCTTCTTGTAGTTCTTAAATCATGAGTATTTGATCCCCTTTTTCTGAAATCTCGAACCACTCTTCTGTTTCCAGTCTCCACGAGACTCTGCCAGATGTCCATATTGTTCATGACAATATGTTGCCTTTCGAATAGTGTCTTCTAAGGTCTTTGGCTCATCAAATTCAATTTGGTTCCGATATTCCTTAGGTAGCCCACTGATGAAGCATTGCACCTTCGCCTTCTCTACTTTGATGTAGGGTACATATCTCAATAAGTCAAGGAATTTGCTGACATATTCATCTATAGTGAGTTGCCCTAGTTTGAGTTCATAAAACTCTTTAGCCTTCTCGTCGAAATATTTTTCCGAAAAATACTTCTTCTGGAAGTATTTCTCAAACTATTTCCAGGACAGGTCCTCCTTGTGGACCCCTTTCATATTCTTAAGATCTTCCCACCAGATGGAATCTTTTCTGTTCAGATTGAAAGTGTCCACTCGAGCCTTCAAATTCTCTGAAAAATCATGGACTCTGAAATATTTCTTCAGTCCAAGTAGCCAGGCCTCAACTTCCTCTCCCTTCTTTATCTCACGGTTGAAGGAGGGAGGTTTGGCCTTTCTGAATTCCTCAAATTTATGACCCTTGGAAGTCTTTTGCTTCTTCTGTTTTCTTCGAGAATAGGAACCGGTCCTACTGCTGGAAGAGCCTTCTGAATCGCCAGCTTCCTTCTCAGAGGAATCATCTGGCACTGGTCCTTTACCTCTGGGGTGGACCTTCCTTGAGGTGCTCCTCTCAGTATGGCCACTGATATGACCATGTTTCTGCATCTCGGGTTCATGTTGCATTTGTCGCTGTAGGTCGGATAAGCTCTGTAGTAAAACTGCATTAATTTCATTTTGCTTTTCTTGTTCTTTCATCATCCTTTCATTGTCGGCCTTGCAGCTTTGCAATTCAACCATGAGACTCCTCACAGTCTTAGCTAGATCTGGAGGGGTTCCTATTGCTCTTCTTTCGTCAGACTCCTCGTCTCTATTGTGGGAGCCTTCTCCCATCTCTTGGTGAGTCACCATTCTCTGTGTCTGTAAATTCCTGCGGCTGATCGTCCGCTTGGGTGAGAAGACAAATGATGGTTATTAGTCAAGAGTTAGATACATTTTATAACCTGTGCATAAATTCATAACTCTTTCACATGCATACACAATCGGGTTCTTGTTTCCAAGTTTTGATCCTGGATAAGAGAGTTAAGTTAGGGGGTTACTCCTCTTGGGAGTTCTTCGAACAGAGCTTATGCGCAACTTGTTCATGATCTCAATCAGGCCGAGTGTTGTCACCATGCTCTGATACCAATTTGTGACGCACCCACTACCATAATCAAATTTTAATTGATTTCTGCAGAATCAGAGCCCCTCGAAATATCTACGGAAACCTAGCATAAGCTAGCTCTTTCTCTCTCTCTTCTCCCATGTGATCACGAGTCATGATCACAGGCCAAATAATCATGGCACCTCTTTGTATTTCGTGCATCAGCGCTACAAGGATGTTGAATAATTCGACTCTGCAACCGTCGAACCCCAGTAGGGTTAGTGACTGGCCAATCGGGATGAATCCCTACAACGTTAGCAAGTGGCCATTGAGAACGGCTCTGTCGCGCGATTGAGTGGAGTACAGGTGTTGAGGAGAAACACGACACGGTGGGCGACGTGACAGGAGACGAGTCCCACTTCACCCGCCACACAATTCCGGACCCCCCCCCCAATTAAAGGTAGAATGGCAAGGGGGATTCGGAATTCACCTGAATGTCATTGATCAAGGTGAATAAATCCTGACCGTTCAAGAGCTGCGCGTTCGGTTCCAGACCGCCCCCTCACCGCTAAAGGAAGAACAACAAGGGGGCTCCGGAATGAAGCCTCGGCTGTAGATCGAGGCAGGTGGACTCTGGCTGTCCAGATCTGCTCGCCACTTACCCTAAGGCACATTCGCGCCCCAGCTTAAAGTTGACATCTCTTCCTCACATCTGACGGTCGTTATAGACCCTGAGATCCTCCGAAAGAATCTCATCTGTTCATCGGGACTTATCATCACAAGCGTCCGAACTCTCGACCACGGGACTCCCGAATCCTCGATCCCTGGTTTCTCGATGTGGTTAATCTCTCGACATGTAGCCTCCTTAAATCAGACAGTTCAGATCTATCTTGGGGTTTTTGCCATGGAAAGTCCTGATCTCCCGTCACCAGAACTCCCGAGTTCGCGATTCCTGATTTCCCGAAATGGGAAATCTTGCAACACGTGGCCTCTTTAAGTCGGACGGTCCAGATCTGTCTCAGGGTTTCCACCATGGAAAGTCCCGATCTCTCATCACCAGAACTCCCGAGTTCACGATTCCCGATTTCTCGAAATGGGAAATCTCATGACACGTGGCCTCCTTAAATCGGACAGTCCAAATCTTTTTTGGGGCTTTTGCCCCTATTTACTGGGGGTTTAACCCTCGGGTATCTCCTGACAGATCCAACGGCTATCGGGTTTTCCAGCCGAGATCTGATGGCTTAGACAGGTTCCTAACTTGTGCATTCTCCCACGACCTTCTGGACGTGGAAAAATCAACGGTCAAGAGGTTCTCATGGACCTTGGGGATCTACGATCCCGATCTCTTCGCTACCCACGAAGACACAGAGAGACCATGTGGTAAGGCATTTAAAACCCTACTTTCTCCTACTAATCTAATGGTCATGTGTGACCAAAGATTTCCCGACGGGATCTCGTTCGTCGATCAACACCTATCCAAGGTTAAGGCACTTAACACTCTAGTTTCTTCTTCCAATCTGACGGTCATGAGTGACCACAGATCTCCCGACGGGATCTCATCCGTCAATTTGATACTTATCAGGGATTTCTTAAGGCGTTGCACCTTCATGTCCTCCTTCTAGGCTCTTGATGGGCTTTTCAAGAAGGGTATCTCTATGGGGAGGTTTACCCAGGGTACTATCTGAGGCAGATAAGGGTATCTCTCTCCTGAGAACCAGGCGCGAAGTCTGATTTAGATTAGTATGCATATAAATAACAATTTATGAGAACATAAGCCATATGTAGTCTTTCCATTATAAACATACAACTACCAGTACTGATCAAAACATCATACAGACATTCTTATACTGAAATTATTCACAATTTCACAGCTTATGAGCATAATTGTCAAAATACATATATTTCAAGATGCCAAAGTCAAAACACTTATCAGAAAGTAACACCAGGGGTTATACAACTACTGAGAGGGGTGTTTGTTTCCACCCTACCGTAGGCTCAACGACTCCCAGCGGATTTACCACTAGCCACCCCCGAGCTAAGACCACGATGCTGTGAGACTGCGTCTTTGTTTGCCAGTGACCAGGAGCGAAGGTTACTCTCCTTCCTCTCTGCTATCACTCACTCTGCATATCGCCAGAGTTATCTTTCTCCCCTTGCGTCTGTCCCCAATCGCTTCTCCCCCATGCCTTATCCTCTTGCGAGGTTGCGTGTGGCGCAATTTCCCTCGCGCTGGTCAGGCCTGATGGCTCTACGGATGGGCGGTTCACCTCCCCATCCCTCATTAATTCCTGAGGAGCCATCTACCTACCAGCCTGCGAGACATTTAATTCGGGCCAGCGAGTCGCTTTTGGTTCTCCAGGCTAGTGGAGTCCAAATACGGTATTGATTTTCGGTGGAAGTTAACGCCACCTTTCCAGGTGCCTTCCACTGCCTTTCTGCAACCATCATGGTCTCTTTTTCATCATATCCCCTCTCAGCAGTCCTACAATATAAATTCATAATATTATTCACATTCATCGACCTTTTCCACAAGGTCCATTCACATCACATATTCACATTTCTGAGTTTGCCACAGTTCTTGGCCAGTCCAGTTATTTTTACAAACTGGGGGAAACAGGGTGTTACAGTCGTGGTCATATCTGGTGGCCGTGTACAGGTGAAGACTCATGCCTGGTGCATTTCTTGTGCTGGTGGAGTTTTCGTGAAGGACCTGTGGATCGGATTTGTGGGGTTCTAGTGAGGACTCGAAAGAACTATTTTGGTTCTACAGATTCGAAGAAGAACGATCCTATGTAGATTCCCAGCCCAAGGGGAAGGGGGTCTGCGTCAGTGTGGTATCAGAGCCACTTTTTGTCTATAGACTACAGGTAGAGGGAGGCAGAGTAGATAAAGAAAATACTCTGATACACACCATCAAACTGGTATTAGAGTAGGACTTCTTCTGTATATTTCAGATGAAGAGGATTGAAGAGATTGTTGCAGGACACAACAACAAATAGATAGTCAGGTCAACTGTAAGAGAAGGTTGGAAGCACTCATGGTTGCAGAGTGATAGCAACAAGTTTTCTAGGAGGGCAGACAGGAACAGGAAAATGGCTACTGAAGGCCATGGACACGGTGGAAAGAAGAACCACCAGCAGTAGAGCAAGGCTGAGATGGACAAAGAACTCATCGAGATAAGAGCGAGGATGGAGGAGCTTGCATTTCGAATGCAACAGGATGCAAAATCACGATGGGTATATGAATGGCCCATGAAAAAAAAAGTGAAATGGCCAGTTAAGGAGTTATTGACCAGAAGGCAGCAGAATTTGTTGAGAGGATGGCTGAGGTATGTGAAAAGCCTCAGGGCCACAGAGGAGATGGTTCATGCCTGTGAACTAGAAGCTGGGAGAAATATTAGTGGTGATGGAGAGGAGAGATTGAGCAGGGATATCATAGATTTCTAGGTGGGTAGAGATGGACTTTCGAATTGCCAGGTGGGCAATAGAAAGAGGTCAAGTGAAGATCTCGTATACTACTAGGAGGGTGGTGTTGAAAGTTCAAATTGCTAGGAGGGCACTGATATGGGATCGGCTGATCTCACAGAATGTCAGGTGGGCAGAGGAAGAGGATAAACTCCATATTGCTAGGTGGGCAAGGGAGAGTAGATGAGGCCATGTGATAGTCTCATGAACTCAGAGGTGAGTTCATATCAGTGAGGAGAGATTATAGAGGAAGATCAGAAGAACATTCTAATGATTGGGGGAATTGAAGTATTCCTACCAAGCAGCCCAGTTGAGGCCAGAGAATGTGTTGTAGATGAAAAAATAGAAGAAGGACAACCAGCAGAAATTGTCACGAAAGAAGAATTAGGGAAAACATCGGAAGATACCCCAGCAGAAGGAGAAGAAGATGAGCATTCGGAAGAATGGCTCAAAAATTTCAGCCAGGTAGCTTAAACAAAGATAACTACAGCACTGGAAGCTGTAGCAGACGAAGAGCATGCAGATAAGATGCTCACTCCATGGGAGAAGGAGTTGGCGATGCTGGAGGATTGGTTGAACCATCCAGAGCCAGTAGATGACTGCCATGAGAAGACAGTCATGCAGATGATAGAAGAGGATCATTCCGAGGAATCACTTAGAAATTTCAGCCAGGGAGCTGAACAAAAGATGATAACTGCAATATCGAGGCATGCAATAGAAGATGAAGGAGAATTCCAGTCTGAGGAGCAGCTAGAGAAAGCTGGAATTCAACCAACACAAGGAGAACTAACAGAAGCAAAGCTATCAGAGAAGGAAGCTGAGCAACAGTTCAGTGATAGGATTGCAGAATTGGAATCTGCAGCAGAGTGGCAACTCAATGCCACAAGAGAGGAAGAATATGGCATGGGAGATCTAGTTGATCTACCCATTTGCAGAGAAGAATTACAGTGGAGCAGGCTGCAAAAGGAGAGCCAACTATGGGAGCAACTGGATGAGATAATTGAGGATATCAGAGGGCTGATGTTGTGGTCATCAGCAGAAACTGCCAGTCAAGAGGATCTGAGTAGAGGAGAACCTGCCATAGCAGCAGGGAAACAGATGCACCAACAACAAGGAAGAAGTGGAGCAGATGGACAGCTCCAAAGAACTATTTGGGATCCAAGTGGATTTCGACAGCCATCTTGGGAAGCTCATGAGCAGGAGCTCATGAATTTTTCATAGCAGAGGAGTATGATGCAGGAGCATCGCTCCAAGCCAGCTACGCGCCAGCCAACCAACACATCAACTGCATTCAATGGAGAGGAGAGGCGCAACCCTCTCACTTTCAAATTTCAAATTTAAATTTATTGTATTAAATGTTGTAAGGCTGGTAGAGCCAAAAGCCATGCATGTACGCAGGCTTTAGATAAAGGTTGCCTTAAATAGTTGTAAGGCTGAGATCTAGATCCAATTCGGAATAGACAACCCATTCAATGTAATTGAATGTAAATTATTGAGAGTTGGTGAGGACTATAGATGAAAAGGCCTCGGTAGTAGCAATGTGTATGGAAAAGAAAGCAGGGTAATGTAGTCGTCAAAAAGGGAACTGAATGGTTTTATTTGCAAGGCTAAATGAATGGAAAAAGATAAAGGGATGTATGTAAATTAGAAAGATAGGCATGTGTGAAGTCATGAAGGATAAGGTGATGGAAAGTGGACTTCACGACATGAATGACGAATAATCTTGGAAGGAGAAAGGTAAGTGATCATGTCATGGCGTAATTGGTTTTCTGAAAGATGGTGGTGTAGTGACAAACGTCATGACATGTGCGATGAAAAATTTAGGTCCTTCAAGATTTTCACAAGCATGCTTTTTTCTGAAGAGTTTTGCGCTTCTTAGAAATCACTTCGTCATGAGATGCAACCAGATGTGAACCTGAAAAAGCTTAGTACCAATTCCTGCACGAAAACTTGTGAGAAGTTTGAAAAACATAATCATGGAGAAAGAAGTGTGAATGCGGCAAAATAAAATACATTTTTACCTGTTGTTGTTGCGTGCTAGATTCTTCTCCCAAGTTCTGTCAAAGTGACTTCAAGAAAACAAATTAGTGTTTAAGCGTAAATGCATGTTTTGGCATTATCTTCAGGAATTTGTTGAAAAGTCCATATACGATTTGGCAGTTTTATAATTTTTATGTATTTTGTGATTTTTTTTGTTTTTTTTATATTCCAATTGCTCGGTTTCCTCGATCTGCTCATACAATATATGGTTCTTTTTGAAATATTTTTGTGTATCCTGTCCTTTGGCAAGCATTTCTGGATCTATTGGACCAAGTATACCTATTATACGTGCAAGCAATGTTGCCAAGGAATCATTTTGGAAAAGGACATTTCCAGAGAAAAGTTCTGCCAAGATACAACCGAGGGACCAGATGTCAATTTTTTTGATCATATGGCAGGCCCAGAATGACCTCTGGTGCACGATAGGAGTGTGACTATACATATGAACATAAATGATCTGTTTGAAAGAAACTGCTCCCCATATCTATAACTTTCATTTCACACCGACTGTAACTTTTAACAAGAATGTTTTCAGGCTTCAGATCACAGTGAATAAGTCCTAGAACATGAAAGAACCCCAAATCCTCCAAGCACTGACGAGTTATAGACTGTAAACGAGGAATAGTGAAATAAACCTCCCCACCTGATTCTTTATTGAATTTTTGGAACTCATATAGATTAGCTCTCAGCAATTCACATACTATGAAAAGATGCTCTTGATGATAGAAATAATCATAAAGAAGCAAGATGTGGTATCTATCAGCAGGATCATGCTTATTTACGTACTTAAGAAGTTTGATCTCATCTAGGCTCTGATCAAAAAAATCTTTGTTGTTTTTAATTATTTTTCATACAAACGTCCATTCCTGTATGCAGATCGTGTGCTTGAATAGCTTTATTGAATGCATCTAACCCTAGGCATTCACTAACATGATATTTCCCAGCTATCACATAATTTATCTCAATAGATATATCTTTTTCCTCTTCAAACCCAGATCTATTTTTTCCTGTGTATAATCTTTAGATCAAATTCCTCGTATTCATCTTCATCACTTACTATTCTCTGAATCTGGTCCTGTGCAGCTTCCATATCTTCATCCTCTGCTGATATAGAATTTTCAAAGGCTCTTTCTTTGCATGGAAGCAAAAGGGGAGGGTAAAGAAGAAGAGGATATATGCAAAGAAAGTCATTAGTGGTCTGAGAAGACAAAGGTGGAGGGAAGTGATTGGGTCAAAGAGGGCAATCTGGTAAACTGGTGTTTAAGCAAGATTTGGATAGCCTCAAGTGCAACTGCACCCAACTGAAACAACACATTCCATGAATCGATATGCGAAAGGGGCGGTCAGATTGAGATTTCGTGGGATTGGGATCCCAAAGATCTCGGGTGATGATTTGCACGACAAGATGCAGCAATTAAAACTACCGCTAACTATGTGCATGGTCGAGACTTGTTTGGGTCTGCTTGAACCGTCGCATGTTTGTTAATAATTTTTCTTTCCTCATATGGAATTTTAGGTGCTTTGCCTCATGGTGAATTTCCATTTTTTTGATATCAGGGGAAATAGTTTTACAATGAGGGCATTCATACTTGGCATGGCCACCTTTCTCACCACCAAGACAATCATGTAAAATCGCCTTTCCTCCCCCTCTACTTGTCGTTGCCACATCAACTTTTGCTGCTATTTCCTTAGTTGTGTGCTTCTTTGGCTTTGCCTTACCCGTCATTGTATCTGAAGTTGGGCACAGATGGGGATCCCTGGACAGCAAATTGAACGGATCGCAGCAGTTTTGCTCGATCTCTCACGAGGGTTTCTGAAATGGGTTTCTACAATGAGCTTCTACTCTACCTTTTTGGTTTGTTTCACCTCAAATGCACGGGATTGTTCTCTATCACAGATTAACAACTTTTAAAATCGCTTCAAATATAATTTCAAATAGCACTTCACAGCTTCTCATAACGTCTAATTTCTTGGGCATCCAGTATAGCATGTGCAACTCGATTTCACTGGGTGGTTTTTATGTGCAGGTTTCATCTGGACTACGTCCACGTCACCAGAGGTGGCATATAAAATCTGATCCCACATAAAGAGCCACTAACGCAACCCTTTTTTTATGAGACTTCACTCTCGATGAGGGCACAGCCAGGAACTGTTCGAATGGTGAAAGCAAAATGCTCACTACTGTTTGGATGACTGATTTACTAGTTATTTTAATGATAGTGTTGTTGCAAATCGAACCAGTGGCTGAGAGAAAAGATATTGCAGACCTTGGCGACGTCGATTCAACACCAAAATGTGAATGTCCAATTTTATTTCCCTCTTGATTATTTACAAGAATGTTGTCTTGATTGGAGCCCTTGAAGCTAAATTTTAATTTTTTTTAATTTTTATTCCTAAAAAAAGAAGAATTCTAATTTAACTTAAAGCATTTAGTGTTTTTTTTTCTTTTTAATTGTATTATTCTTAAATTTTTAAAGAAAAAAAAAAAAAAAACAATTCAAATTCACATTAAATTAAAGAAAATAAATTTATGAGCAAATGGAGGTAAAATGAATTGCAAATTGAAGATGAAAATTGATTAGGCATGTTTGCAAACATTGATTTATTCATTCCTGAAAAAGTTAAAGATATACGACACTTTCTGATCCTCGAGATCGCATGAAGCGCGGAGGAGAGAATACTTATTGAAAACTAACGTACCTACTCTACTCTACTCTAATTTGGATTTAGAAAGTAGTTACGTGTAATCAAACTTCCAGTGTAGCCATAAGCACAACAGTAATAAGAATATGTTCACTGTGAATTTCGCGAATGACAATTGAAAATATATATAAACGTGCAAAATTAACTGTTGAAACTGTAATTTAACAAAATAGAAAGAAAAATTGAATGAATCTAACCTGGTACCTGCTTGAAACCATCGTTCGATACTACTTTCATAGGCATAGTTTTCACTCCTCACATTGTGTCGCAACTCCTCGTTATCCTCCTTGATCTCTTGCTTGTATAATTGTTCGTCATTAGATGTGCAGAGTGCTTCGTATGCTGATTCATCGTTTTCTTCTGGAGGAGTAATTAAACTTTTAACTACTATCAAGATCTCATCTTCCTGAGAAGAGGAGATCTCAGCTTTTGCTAGGATCTGAGTGAGCTGATCTAGACTTATGCTCATTGAAAAATCATTTTAATGAAAACCAAATACTAAAACAAAAATGAAAAACTAGTACGAAACAAGTGCAAAACAAGTGTGAAATGAGTACAAAACCAAAGATGAACAAAATCAAAAGCAAACTAGTATGAAAGCATAAACTAATTCACAATCCAAACTTTACACTAAAAATATAAATGCAAAAGTGATAAACTAGGTAAAAACAAACTCAAAAGAAACACTTGCATGAGATAAAATCAAATACACACAACTGAAAAATAAAATCTAACTCTAACCCTTTTAACACCTCCCCGGCAAAGGCGCCAAAATGTTGAGCGAATTATATGATAGTAATTGCGACATAAATTATCAATACGGAGTCGTAATATTATGAGATGTACGCAAAGTATATGCAGGGTAAGAGGATTTCTAATCTATGCTAATGATTGAAAAGAAACATGTTAAACTACTGTCGTTGAATCTAAATCTAAGAAAGCACAAAATATGCAACTRATCTATGAAAGGAAACTATCCTAATGCTACATAAACTTGAGACTAAAAYTGAATCTAYRAAATCAAATGAGACATAATCTAACTATGAAAGMAAAAACTTAATCTAACTATGAAAGCATGAAATCTAGAATTAATCTATGAAAACATGAAAGTGCGTAAATTAAATCTAATGAAAGTATTTTAAAAACATCTACAACAACACACGACAAAAAGGTAAATGACAAACCACTATGAGAAAGTAAAATCTTGCATTAAAACAATCCAATACATGACAAATAATGAAAATCACTATCTCAAAACTACAAGACTATGAATCAAAAGCTCAATCACTCTATTCTTCTATTCTCTATTCTAGAGAGACGCCCCTTCCTCAAATGAGGAGAGAACCCACTTATTTATACATGAATAAAGATAACAAAATCATAATTATAGATCCACTTTTCTCTCAACCTATCCCTTCAAATCCTCCACAAATATCTTAGATAAGATATTCTATCCATGATCTTCTCCTTGAAGTTAGCTTCAATGATTATCTCCAAATCAAATCTTGAAGATGAAATTCGAATTTGAAGCTAGGTGGTGATTTTTGACTTTGTGAAAATCTTCAAATATGCATGTAGTCATCACAAAACTCATCCAACTTTGAGATATAATGAAAATATGTTAATTTTCTAGTATTTAATCACAAATTCTCTTAAAAATACTTGAAAATAAATAATTTAGAAAATGGAGATATAAACCCATATGTATTATGAAAGTGGTGGAGATTAATGGTTTTATGGAAGGATAAGATAAAAATGAGGTGATAAATGGTGTATGATCAAGGAATAAAAGGTGTATTTATGCGGTCCAACAGAGATCTGGACCGTTGAATCTACGTCCAGGCAGCAGGAGGAGAGCGTGCAAGAGAAAGAGATTTGGGTCGTCAGATCTAGGTGCATGGAATGATAGCCATCGGATATAGGAGAAGGTGCACGAGGTTTGACCCTCGTATATGAAAAGGTGAGGACTCACAAAATCCTGAAAGCATCGTGACCGTCCACAAGGAGGACACGTGGAAAGCGGTCAAGGTTTTGGGAAAATTCCCGAAAGGATGTGGGCCGTCTATCCTGTTGGATCATAGCCGTTGGTCCAAGAGGGACATGGACTATTGATCTCTCAGCAGAGATATTTCAACATTTCGGCATTTCAGCTACTGGGAGATACAAAGGGAAAGAGTCAGGACTCTTGACCCACGAAATTCTGATAGAACGTAAGCCGTCGGATCAGGGGAGGCTCACAGCCGTTGATCTCCCTTTGAAGTGGAATTTTGGCATTTTCGGGTTTGATATTTCGGCATTCCAGGACCGGAGAGTTTGAAGGGTCAAGAACTGTTGCAGCCGAAATCGTGAAATCCCGGAACGTGAAAACCCGAAAGCATTCGGAGGAATAGCATCGAGTCATGGGACAGGGTCACATGGACAAGATCCAAGCGGGGAGCTTGTCACTCGCCAGCCCTTTCGGGGTTTGGCATTTCGGAGTTTCAAGGTTCGGCATTTCGGAAATCCTGAGGACAAGGAGCCAGGGCACTATGAGTTGAAAACCCCCGAAGACGTGAAATGTGATGTATCTTTGGAGTGGGGCTGTGGTCACACATTTCGACATTTCGAGGTTCAGCTTTTTGACACTTCTGATGACAAGGAGCCGGGGATATTGGTGTTGAAACCCCCGAAGCCGCAAAACCCAAAATCCCTTTTCAGAAAAGCTCGCGGTCATATCTGGTGGTCGTGTATAGGTGAAGACTCATGCCTGGTGCATTTCTTGTGCCGTTGGAGTTTTCGTGAAGGACCTGTGGATCAGATTCCTGGGGTTCCAGTGAGGACCCAAAAGAACTATTTCGGTTCTACAAATTTGAAGAAGAATGATCCTGTGCAGATTCCCAGCCCAAGGGCAAGGGGGTCTACATCATGTAGTCCAAGCATTTATAAATCAACGACAATCCATTGGCATTGCAGACTCAAAATGTCAATGGAGTTTATCTGCAGAACAATGACGTGGCTATAGTGAAAATCTTAAGGTTGAGTTGAAATACCTTCATGATTATGTTGGGATCAATACAATCACAGGTTTAATAGCAGCTGGAAAAGTTGTTTTCCTTATCCAGCATGAATGGAGTCCAAAGTCTTTGATAGCCATTGGGGAAATAACCCTTGCAACTTAGTGAATATAAATAACCTTGATGAAAAATATGATTATACAGTGGCATAGTATTTCTATGGAGCAATGTTTTCATCATTTAAACAAGTTTTGATTGACATACAATCAGTAACATACAATCTTAGAATTTGATTGACAAGATGCAAGGCAGGGGAGGCCATCCTGCAGTTGAAAGACTAAAATTTCAAAAATTATTTTCTGTCTTATATGTTGTTTTCTGGGGATAGATTCTAGGATCAAGAAGGTGTGACAAAGTGGCAAGGTTGATTGGGAGAGACCTAGATCAGTGGTTGGTTAGGGGCTTCATATAAATCAGAGGCATGGAGAATGACCATATTGTCTGCCATCAGTAATAAACAACAAGAGAAAATTGAACAACCAACACTTTAAAATAATGTAAGTTGGCTATATAATAATCAGTGATCACAGATAATGAAAGTAGATTTTAGAGGTGGATATGTTGGCTCTTATTGCCTATGTAGGGAGGGGTAGTTGGTATAGTTACAACTTGGCTCAATGATTTTTTATTATTGATGTATTTGTAATTGCTCAACAATCAAATATAATATGCATTTTCCAGAAAATAAAAGATTAAATACTATTTATAAAATAGAGTTTTCAATTAAGCATCTCCAATTACAAACCTTTTCAAGTTTGTTGCAAAATGACTGAGTTATCAAACCATCCTACAATTGCTAAAACTGGATTTCAGTCAGATGTTTCTGTGGGGTGTGCTCTTGTTACAATGTATGCAAAATCTGGGATTGTAGATTATGCATGCAAAGAGTTTGATGAAATGGCCACAGTAAGCTCGACATTGTGGAATTCAATGATTGTAGCATGTGTGCAGAATGAACTTGATCTGCAAGCCCTTGAACTCTTTTCTGAAATGCATCATCTAAGCCTGAGATTGGACATATTTACGTTTGTTAGTGTTCTTTGGTCTTATGCAAACCTTGGTGTTCTGGAATAGGGAAGAGAGCTTCACGTCCATGTGATCAAAACTGGATTTGAGTCAAATATATCTGCAACTACTGCCCTTGTTACCATGTATGCTAAGTGCAGTAGCATAGAGTATGCACAAAAAGTGTTCAAAAGAGAAACCAAACATGACTTGATCTTATGCAGTGCAATGATTACAGGATATGCTCAGGCTAATTTTGGAGAGGAGGTATTGGACCTCTTCTGTGAAATGCAATGAGTAGGTATGAAACCACATCAATTCATATTTGCAAGTATTCTCGAGGCATGTGCCAGTTTGGAAACTTTAGGATATGGTAAGGGGATAAATAATGGACATGCATATTGAAAAAAAAATAATAGTGTGTGCTTCCCTATAAAACCTCATGAAATTACACGGAAAAGGGCCAAACATACATGAAACTAAAGAAAAAATTAGAAAAATTAAACTGTCGGTTGCATTCATGTGTCCTCAGACACAAAAACCTTGCTTATCAAAGAGTTTGACCTTCTTTTAAGGGAAGTCAAAGTTGTATTTGGGAGTCTAGAGCATTCTAATGTTGGTTTTATTCTAAAGAATGTTGTGTTTGGAGGATTTGATGACGTGTTGGAGCTGGGAAAGAATGCAACAGAGTGTATTGACAATGAGGAGATTATTGACAATGGTAAAGGGACAGAAGAGAGAATAAATAGATACATAGAAGTATTTTCAACAACTTACCATTCTCTTCACGAGTTCTCTCTCCTGGCCGGTGCCCTCCACAATCTCTCTCTCTCTCGGTGCCCTCCACGAGCTCTCTCTAATTGTACAACTTGTGAGCTCTCTCCCTGTGCCCTCTGCTAGCTCTCAGCTATCTCTGCCTGTGAATGGGCATGAGTTCATGAATGGGCAAGCATAGAAGTATTTTCATGAATGGGCATGAGTATTATCATTGAATACCTCTTAACATGAAATTGCAGCCTCCTTCTACCCATTCAACTATTGAACATTACCACATAGTTTCAATTTCCCACAAACAATTACCACCAAAAGTGTTGGAACCCAATGGGGGCCATGAAGAGAATTTTTCAAGGGTACCTTTCCATAATCCCACAAGTGAGTTTACTTGTGTTTATAAGTAAAATAAAGGGCCACTAAGGTTTCCTTTCATAAATTTGTGGCTTTGGGAATGAAGTTACCAAGTCCTAGTGTGCCAGTTGATGTTGACCCAAATTATAGTATAACACTAGAACTGGGTTAACTAGGTGTTTCTTAAGTCCTTTGTGTGGATAAGGGGTAGTTCTAGTGATATCCAATTCACAATGATTTCCCCTTCGATTGTACACCCTTATGAAAGTCTTCTCGAGAAATCACAAACGTTGCAAAGGACTTTAAAACTAGTTATTCAACTTTTAAGTTTCCAATTTAAATGGTCTTAGGGATTTTGAAATGACTACCCAAAACTAACACCGAGGCTCTATATTAAGGCTAATGTTGGCGTGCTAGACCCAAAATATAAATGTTTAATTCATTTTATAATCTAGTTTAATTTTAGGGTTGTTATTTAGTGACGGGTTGTGCCTTTCGTACTTAATAATGCACAAATGCAAAAAATTAAGCGTTTAAAAAAATGAAATTCAGAAATGGAAAAAGGAATGAAAACCTATAGACGTTATTTTCCCTTTCCCTTTCTTCCTTTCATTATAGAAACTAAAAAAACTGTTATCAATAGGCAATACATATAGAAGACTCAAAACCACTATGAAAAATAAATCTTTAACCCTATTTTGGAAGCCCAAAAAACCAAAAACATGTGGGAAAATGCTTTACAATCATGAAATTGTGTAGAAAAATGGTTTCCAGACATGAAATTGCATCAATGGGGATAAACAATGGACATGCATATCAGAAAAAAAAAAAAAAAAACAGTGTGTGCTTCCCTATAAAACTTCATGAAATTACACGGAAAAGGGCCAAACATACATGAAACTAAAGAAAAAATTAAAAAAATTAAAAACACAAAAGGGAAGGCAATCATGCATAGAACTAATGTAGATTTTTGAAAAAAAAATGTTGACAAGCATACAAAAGGTTAAAAAACAAAAAAATCCCTAATAATCAATCAAAGAAGGAAGAATTTCAAAAAGCCTTCCCTCGTGGACTCACCATTTTGTCATAGGAATATTTTAGCATAGTGGGTAGAAACCATTCCACAATAGTGGATTGATATGCTAAGTAACAACAATAAAAGAAATACCTATTCTACCCTCTCAAACAAACAAGCAAATGATGGAAAACTAAAGTTTAAGAGGAAAGAGAAAGGATTATACATGTGAGACATTCCTTTCAAGATATTCAAAGCTTTAGGTTGAGTTGAAAGAGAAGGAGAAGGGAAACAATCTTGAAATAAACCTACACACAAGCCGATGAATAAAATCTTAATGTTTTCTATAATGGTAAACTCTAGCACTAACTTGCTCAAAATGGTAAAATCCATAATTTACTTAATACCCATCCATAAAATTGCATATAATTGACATGAAACAACAATGTGAAATGGGGAAAAG
>ML812029.1:112445-140352 GCA_009831015.1 Picea engelmannii | reverse complement strand
GACAACCATGTAAAGAAGAGAAAAAACATAAATCCAACTGTGAAGATGGTGCAAAGGGTTAGGAAATAGAGAAGTATGAGGTCCCCATATTGTGGATCATTGGAGGATGAAAGGAACAATTTCTCATTAGTGGGTGATTCATTACCATGGTGTTCCTAAAAAGTGGTGGAAAACTCTACAATGCATTCAAATAAGGTTATGACCTTCTTGGCTTTCACAATGGAAAACTCTACTTTGCTCGAGCTTGATAGTGTACCTTATGAGTAATATTAATATTAACATTATAGAAGGCCTTAGGGAATGTTGAAATTAATTGTTCATTTATTATATGCAATAGATTGGTCATTATCTTTACATTGGATTCCACTAATATTAGATACTATTATAGACTTCTAGGATGTGGACACAAACGTGGCAAGAGAGACGATTATGTCACAAACATGGCAAGAGAGATGGAAACGTGGCAAGAGTGACATTAACGTGGCAAGAGAGACGTCAACGTGGCAACACCGACGTTATCAGGCAATATGAAATTCTATTTTTTAAATTTCCTCTATTTTCCAACAGTATGGACAATTTTGTCCATAACGCCACAAATAGAACACCGGATTTTTTACAATATGTAATAGTGAACCTCCCAACTTCCTCCCAAGATCTGGCCTAAAGAAGGGCTCCATATCTCCCAAAAATGACCAATATCCATAAAAAACAAGCTTAAAGTAATAAAAAATCTTATTATATGATTTAAAACCCATAAATTGGGAAAAATTTGGGCGCAACCCCCTTCCTTCAGGCTCTTGGTCATATGGGGCACTGCCATATGCCCCTGGGATAAAACTCATGCATTGGCCCCTTAACCTTCGGGTCTTGGTCATGTGGCTTGGCCATATGGCCTCGCTCTAATCCTCCATGCACCTGCAGTTGGTTAGGCCCTGGTCTCCAGCCCCTAGTTGGTCGGGGTTGTCCCCCGCTGACCGAGGCTTATCCCCTAAACTGCGCCACCACTAAATTAAATATAGATTGGGAAAATGTGGTTAAGCCCCAAATTGTAGCCCAGATGGTCCACCCATGGTTTTTAAGTCGTTTCGCATTCCGTGAGGTGAGGGGTTCGAATCCCCCAACCCATAATTTTTTTTTGAACTAGTTGTCATTGGCAAAATCTGGGGTGCCACGTGGTGCCCTCTGATTGGGCCACGTGTCACCTTGTGATTTCTCCGTACCAATACAGTCAGTGGCATAGTCAACCAACCACATCACCTCCATACAGCCTAGTCAGCTTCCCAGTTAGCACTACCACATCACCATCGTACCTGCCACATGTCCTCCATACATGCCACATGTCGTACTGTCATACCTGCCACATTTCACGTTCGTACTTCACAACTGTCATTCATACATCCATGTTTCATCCTGTCATTGGGCCACGTCACTATATGGACTACCACATGGCATCCGTATAATGCCACATGTCAAATCCATATAGTGCCAACTCAGCCCAAAAACGTCGAATTTGAGTGACACATGTCACCTCCATGTGATGCCATGTCAACATGATGATGTAATCATGACATCATCCTGATGTCACCTGTCGTACCCACTGAAGTTAGCATTGAATTTGACCAGTTGAATTTTTGCATGTTTGGGAATTTTATGAAAACACAATAACTTTCACATACGATGTTTGTTTGAGGTAAAAAATTATATAGCGCAAAGAGATGGATGCAACGACATTGTTTTCGTCTGATTTTGAGAACTTTTATTTTTAGGCCTTCCTAGATCCATTTTGGATCACGCCTCCCCACTAAGACCTTTTGGTCCTCCAAAAGGGTAATAACCAGTCATCAAGTGAGAAATAGGCCACCCCACTTGCTCGTTGTATTTAAACTTTGTCCTATGCACCTATATAATCAAGATAAATTGCAAAACAACCATGACAATTGACAGCATATTGTTAGTCACTTGTACTCTGTAACATCTTACTGAAGCCACTACCATCCATGTTGAAAACATTAGCAATGATAACATCATAAATATGACTGCAAATGAGCTAATATGTTTGTAGTACTTGCTCGACATTAGCTTATCTTCAAGCAAAGTATGATTGAACTTCCATTCTACAATTATCTCATGTTCATGCTTAAGATCAACTACTTGATTTGGCATAATTATAGGTGCGTTTCTTGCATGAGCTTCCTTCCTTAATTGTTCCATTGTTTGAAGAGATTGATTTTCTTTTAGGTGATGAGCATGTACAACATATTCATTTCCTTCTTTGATTAAGTGATATTGAATATGTTCCCTGTAGAAGATTTATTTGTGATCATGCAAATAAGGACTGCCTAAAACCATTTCACACTCATTGAGTGGCACCACATCACACGTTACCTCATTCACAAACTTTGATGAAATTTCAAACTTTAAAGTGCATTACTTTGTTATGTGCAATTTATGATTGTTGATTATCCATTTAAGTGAGTAAGGTTTGTGATGCATCTGAGTGTTTAATCCCAATTGTTTAACCACTTCCTCTGAAATCAAGTTAGATTGAGATCCACTATCTATCAATGTGTCGATCTTAGTATGTATCATTATGACCCTTATGTGAAACAATTTACTTCTAGAATCATATCCATCACCAATTTTACCTGTTAAACCAACTGTTGTGAATTTAAACTCATCAGCCAAATCTGATCCCAAGTTTGTTGGCCTTGTTGTAGCTGCAACTGTTTGCCTCCCTTTCCTTTCTTTGAACCACATTAGTCTCTTCTTGGGATGTAATTTCCAACAATGGTCATCATTGTGCCCTTCTTTCTTGCAATGCTTGCAAGAGATATTCTCTTCCTTTCTTGTCACTGGATTTTCTTTCTTTCCATTCCACTTCCTTCTGTCCTCTTTTCTTGAAGACGATTCCCCTGATACACCAACTCTTGTTTTCCATGCTTCAATGTATGTTTCTTGAACAGGAACCTCATCAAGATTAGTAGGTCCAAACATTAATAGAGTGTTACGAATTTGTGCAGGAAAACCTCATATATACTTCATAAGAGTTTCTTGGGTATGTAATGGAATGTCTAACATTAATGCCATCTTACAAAATCCATCTGTGTATTCTTGCACTGCTTGTACATTTCTTAGTTTAAGACCTTTCCATTCAATTAAATCCTTCTCTTTATAACCCAAAGGATAAAATTGTTTTTTAAGTGCAGAAACAAAAACTTTCCATGATGGAAATACATTACCCACTTGTTGCATTCCATTTTTCCATTTGCTTTGCCACCAGATGAGTGTTGTGCCTGCAAGTCGAAGCAATGCCAATTTGATTTGAGTTGCCTCATCCTTGATTTGTTTCACACTGCAATAAACTTCCATCTATCTGACCCAGTTATCAAGCCTCTCTTCATTGACTTCACCATCGTACATGGGTAATTTAAAATTCACATCAAGCTTAAGTAAAGGCATATCATGTTTATGTTTATGGGAATGTTTTCTTGCAGTGGACTTAGAACTTATACTTGAAGAAGAAGCATTTGATGGAGAAGAAGGAGGTGAAGGAGGAGGTTTAGGAGGATCCTCTCCTTCTTCACTTTTGTCCTTTAAAGATTCACCTAGAATCAGTATCTTTTTCTCCAAATAATCATCATATCAAACCTTTATCATCTTCGACATGGCGAAGAAGGTATTTTGAAACTCTATCTCATCATGAGAAAGTCCCTCTTCCAATGCCATCTTCTCACTTTGAGAAATCCTCTTTCTTGATCAAATCTTAGGATTCTCTTCAAGAAGCTCGCCTTCACCATGATTCATCTTTTCCCTGGTAATCATGCAAACTCAGAAAACCAATCGCCAACCTGCTCTGATACCACTTGATCCAAAAATGATCTTTTAAAGACTATGGTTAAGTTTTTAAAGCATGAGTTCTTTATCCATTTAAGAATTGAAGAAAGAGAAATAATTAATAATATATGCATATCATAAAATAAGTAGAAATAATCCACAAACCATAACAACAAAATTGTTAATGGAGTTCGGCAATATCGCCTATGTCTCTGGGCCTTTGTCTCAATGGGTGAGGCTTTCTTATTTCTCTTAAAATCTTCAAAAGTACATCATAAATGTGTCAAATGGATTATAAACTAGCTTGGATGTGTACTTCTAGAACTCAAGAACCTAACACATCTGATGACACTAAAAATGGTTGAGTGAAGCTCCCAGAAATGGCTCGCAAAGTTTCTCTCCTAAATGGCTTCCCTGCATAAAAATATCTTTGACTGTCAAATTCCTCAACATTTCTCCTTCTCTGAACCTGTCCAAGGTTGAAAAGAATGTTTGGTTTATATAGGTTTGAATTTGGAAACAACCTCCCAGGTTCCTCCCAAGATATGGCGTCAAAAAGGGCTTCAGATCTCCAAAAACTGACCAATATCCATAAAAAACAGGCTTAAAATCATAAAAAATCCTTATTATATGGTTTAAAACCCATAAATTGGAAAAATGTTGGGCATAGCCCCCTTCCTCCATGCTCCTAGTCATATGGGGCATTTCCATATGCCCTTGGGCTGAAACTGGCTCGCTGGCCCCTTAACCTTTGGGTCGTGGTCATGTGTCTTGGCCATATGGCCTCTCTCTAATCCTCCACGTGCCTACAGTTGGCTAGGCCCTGGTCTCTAGCCTCTGGTCAGTCGGGGCTGGCCCCCATCGACTGGGGCTTATCCCCTAAACTATGCCACCACAAAATTAAATATAGATTGGGGCGAATGTGGTTAAGCCCCAACTTTTAGCCCGAACGATCCGCCCGTGGTTGTTAAGTTGTTTCCCATTCCGCGAGGTCAGGGATTCAAATCCCCCGACCCATAATTTTTTTTTGAACTAGTTTTCATTGGAAAAATCCGGGGCACCACGTGGCACCCTGTGATTGGGCCACTTGTCTCCCTACAATTTTTTTGTACTAGTACAGTCATTGAAACAGTCAGCTGGCCGTGTCACCTCCATACAGCCCAGTCATGACTTCCACATCACCATCGTACATGCCACATCACCACCATACTTTCCACGTGTCCTCCATACCCGCCACTTGTTGTATTGTCATACTTTCCATGTGTCACATCTGTACTACCCAACTGTCCTCCGTAAAACCACGTGTCAGCCTATCATTGGGCCACATCATTGTATAGACTACCACCTGACATCCGTACAGTTCCACGTGTCAAATTTGTACAGTGCCAACTCAGCTTGAAAACGTCGAATCCGAGTGACATGGGTCACCTCCTGGTGATGCAACATTAGCATGATGACATTGTTGGCACAGGGATAGACCCAGGGTTCAACGCTTCAACAACACACCAAAAAAACCCTAACTACCGGCCCTTTCGAAAACACATGCGAAGCAGATGAAGTCTCACCCGAGGTAGAGGCAAGGGGGTTGCATGAATTAGGTGTCTACAACTAGTTTGGGACACAGATCTGTGATTACAACACTTAACAAAACACTCAGATAACAATATTCATTAGTTCATGAGTCTTATTCTCATCGCATATTAAACCCTAAATACAGATCAACGTAGTAACAATAAAGATCAACCACTTTCAATCACTTAACACATATCATTATATCACATCTAGCACATTCATCATACATAAAGAACTAAGCATCCATAGATATATCTCACAAATATCAACGCACTAAGTAGATAAACATCATTGCACAAAGCATATCAAGACACAATATATACATGGTTCACCCTAGTGTGGGGCTACGTCCACCAACAACTTCTTCTTCTTTATTAGTCTTCAAGAATTTTGCATTTGTCTACTCCTATGCACATTGCCACAGAGCCCAACTCCGTAGAGGACAGGAGATTTTCATGCTACGCACTAGATCCTCCTTCCAAAAATGAGGTCAAGGCACAGAGCCTTACTTCACACAACTAGATCACACCAAGCAACTTACAATCTCTTGCACCGAGCCCACATTAACACTTCCAACATATTGTGCACATAGCCAACACCTAGTACTTCTTACATCTCTTAGCTACTTATTTATACATTTAAAAAAAGGCCTAATCATGGGTAAACCCATGGGCCGACATCCCTTAACCCATTACATAAACCCTAGTAAACCCTTTGCTCAGTCCACAAGCCCGCAAAACAAGCGAGATCCCGCGATCTCAGCTCTGCCTGGGCGCTCCATCTTCTACTAGCCTGTCGAAGTCCCAAAAGTGGTCAAAATGACCAATGTTTCCTCAAAAATTGGTGAAGGGACAACATACATCATCATTATGTCATGTTGACATCACCTATTATACCTGTTGGCATCAACGTTGACTTTGACCAGTTGATTTTTTTCCTGTTTGAGAATTTGATCAGAACGCGATAACTTTAGCATACAGTGTCCGTTTGAGGAAAAAAATTATATGGTTGGAATCAACCCAACGAGACGGACGTAATGACGTTGGTTTTGTCTGATTATTATAACTTTGATTTTTAAGCCTTCTTGGATCCATTTTGGATCAGCAAGGGAAGGCATGGCAAGGAAAGTGAAGGCAAGGAAAGGCATGGCATGGTAAGGCAAGACAAGGCATGGTAAGGCAAGGGAAGGCATGGCAAGGAAATTGAAGGCAAGTGAAGGCAAGGCAAGTGAAGGAAAGGAAAATGAAGTAATGGCAAGGAAAGGAATGATATGGAAAGGTATGGCATGGCATGGCAAGGTATGGCATGGAAAGTGAAGGAAAGGTAAGGCGAAGTAAGTGAAGGAAAGGAAAGGCAAGTGAAGGCATGGCATGGAAAGGTATATTTTAACAACAGTCAAAATATTTTACATACCAAAATATTTTAAGCCAAGGTATATTTTAACAATATTACATATATTTTAACAATTTTACATATATTTTAACAACAATCAAAATGAATCCAAATTATTCCTTTTACATACCTATGGCCATTCAAGTAGACCATCAGGATCACTTCTAATACTGACAGTCTCCATTAACTTCTCATGCTCATAGTAAGGCAAGAAGTATCATAACTTTGATGAGTTGTTTCTTGGAATTGTTTGTAATTGGAGGTTTGTACCAATAACCATGTTTGTAAAGTGGTATATGACTTGACCTGGTTTATAATCTTGAAATACATAACCACCTTTATTTCGTTTTCTTTCATCCTGTGTCAGATATTCTCCTTTAATAACCATTGACCCAATCACAAATTCAATTCCCTTGGAGTCTGTTACTGACCGCATGAGGATCTACTTTCCCTCTAAGCATCATGCTAGACAATAATCAGTTCCCCATTCATTATCTCTTGGTGAAGCCACTGCATATATGTGCCCCGCAAAAAATGGAGTGCCAAAATGTGAGTCCATTAAATGACCAAAGAATAAAACATTAATGATAGTTATTCAAAATTTAATAGAAGGAATCAACGAACTTGGCAGTACGAGATCTGAGACATGATCATAATCTGTTGAAATACTTGATTGGTCCTCCTCCAACTAGGATAATTCCATAGTTATAAATTGACCAATGAGGAGTGATACACGATCCTATCTATCAACCCAATCTGTTGATTCACAATCATCCCATTCATTACTACTACATGGACCACAGATGCAAGAGAGTTTTCTCGTCCATATTTCAACTATTGCATTGTTTGATGTTCTAACTGAATTATTGTAATAGAGATTTTCTATGCTGGAGTTTCCCCCCTCGAAGAGGAAAGTGAACATTGTTTCCTATCAATAAAGGTGTTATTATGGTGTTGTGGAATCCATCTATTTGTTGTTCTGTTGTTGTTCTCTGCAGTATCTCTATTTTCTGTTGTTGAATCCATTGTTATTCACTGCAATATTTCTCCTTATGCTTTTATAATAGATATGGTACCTAACAAGTGGTATCAGAGCACCTTTATTGGCAGAAAATGTGGGTATTTTTTTTTTATGGGTAGAGACATATTCCGACATCTTAAAGATACAAAGATTTGTCATTCAGTGCATAACTATGTGTTCGGGGAAGCATACACAAAGGAAATACAAGTGGTACTTAAGATAACATTGTTGGCCACCCTTGTAACCCTTGTTGGTACCCCTTTGAGTGGTAGCACATCAAACATCACCTGTATATGGATTGGCCTAGATACCCTGAAGCCCTCCGTAGATAAACCGATTAGTCGCCTGACTTCTATAGTGCCACCGATAACAACACTCAGGAAGATAATATATAGTACATGGGTATTTGGGTAGTACAACTAAGGGCATGGTCTATCCTCCTTAGTTGGTTCCTTGAGATATTCGGTCAAGTAATACTATAGGACCCTACACATATATCAGAGAGCTATGGCACATGAAAAACCCTTGTTTGTAGAAACCCTGAATACCCTAACCCTTGGGACATAAACAAAAATAGAACATACAATATCTATTTTCGTGCAACTGTGCCTCTTGCATTTTGGTTGCGAAATTCCTACACATTTTTTTTTTTCTGTTAAGAATTTGACTATTTCATCACTACAATATTATTTAGATTAGTGTATTACTATGCAGGAGTAAAACAAACTAAAAAATAAAAGAAAAGAGTGGGTCCTTCCTGCCCAATTATTTGAGACCTATTCCATTGGATTCTTCTCTTCTAGTTTTCCCTGATTGCAATGGTATCTATCATTTTCAACCCATTTTTTCCCGTGGACCTGACCCCTTCATGACATCTTTATTTGACACATATCTCATTGCATTCCTCTTTTCACATTGAACATACTCATATATATCATTTTTCACTCTCTTTTTTGTGGTCCCACTTCACCTCTTCCATTCACCTCCTTCACCCATGGCCACCACTCACAACCAAGAATTCCTTCACCTACAAGATGAATGCAAACAAAAAAAGGTCGACATCTAAAGATAGACCTATGAAATGGCTTCCAATAATTCCCTCTTGGACACCTTTGAGGCCAAAATTAAAGGTGAATTGGCAGAGGTTAAGGGTGAAATTTCCTCCCTCACCCGGTGGTTGAAACATTCCCTTGTCTCTCCCTACCTTGAAAAACTGTCCCACTATGAAGGTGAGAACTCTTCCCATAATATGGCCCTTCATTCCAATTACCTTCCTCGTGACCCCGTATTCTCTGTGTTAAAGTGAACAAATTTGACGGATCTGATCCCACTGGTTGGGTCACTCAAATGGAACATTATTTCTCCTTGGATGACATTACTGATGATATTCCCAAACTTCATTATGGTTTCCTCTATTTGGATCTAGAATGTTGGAAATGGTGGAAATGGTGTAGAAAGACTTGCCATGGGTATGTTGCTTGGACTCAGTTTGTGGCAGATCTATATGACCGCTTTGACACTAACACCCACTATCTTGGTCATTTGACCAAGTTGAAGCAATCTGACACTTTGGAAGACTTCATATATTCCTTTGAACACTTGGATTTTAGAACGGAGGGCATGTATGATTCCTTCTTCTGGGAATGTTTTATCAGTGGCCTCAAAAAGGAAATTCGAGCCCAGATCCTCATGGTTCGCCCTCAAACTGGGTTGGAAGCTACTCAATGTGCTAAGGAATCCCAAAAAATTGTCTCTTCTCAGAACCGTAAACCTTCATTTTTTCCTCCCACTCGACCTACCAACCCTGCCCCTCCTCTCACTCCACTCAAGATCCATAAATTAACTTGGGCTGAAATGGAGGAACACCAACTCAAGGGCCTTTGTTATAATTGTTATTAAAAAAAAATTCTAGGGAAAAAGTGTAAGGAGAAAAGTATTTTATGGCCATCTCTGAGGATGTTTCTGAAGAAGAGCTCGAAACCCCCCCTTGTGTTAGAGTTACCTGAGCCAACTGATATTACACTGCCCTTTGAGCAACCAAAAGTAGAATCGATCATTTCATTGAATGATCTCACTGGATTTTATTCTCCTCAAACCCTCAAGCTCATTGGCTACATTAAGGATCAAAATTTCATCATCTTAAGTGATAGTGGCATAAATCATAATTTTATTCAACGTCATATTTCCTAAGAAACCCATTGCTATATACTTGCATTCGACAAATTTCAAATCATGATTTCCAATGGAGGTTCCATGAAATGTGGAGGGAGTTGTGAAAATGTGTGTCTCCAAATTGGGTAGTACAACCTGAAATCTCATATGTTTGTTATTTACATGGGTGGTTGTGATATTGTTTTAGCTGCGGAATGGTTACACACTCTTGGTCCCATCCTCATGTATTTTAAGTAATTAACCATGCAATTCCAACAGGCGAGCCAACCATATAAGGTCCAAGGAATCATAACAATCTCCACTGAGATCATCAGTTCCCATTGAATGGAAAATCTCCTCAAAAAAGGTCATTCCAGCATTATTTCCCAACTCCATTCTATTCAAGCAATTGAGACACCTGTGGTGCATCCTGACCTCCAATATATCATCTCCAAACACCAAGTTCTTTTTTCCACTCCCCAAGGACTTCCTCCTTATCTTGGTGTTCATGATCATTCCATTCCTCTCATCCCCGGTAGTATTCCTCCCAATGTTCGCCCTTATCATCATCCTTTTTCCCCAAATAATGAAATTGAGAAAATTGTTCAAGAATTTATAGCCGCATGTATTATCTGCCCTAGTACCAAACCTTATTCTTCCCCTATGATCATGGTACTAAAAAAATAAGGTACTTGGGGCATGTGTCCATACTATCAAAACTTAATAAAATCACCATAAAAGACAAATTTCCCATTCCTGTCATTGATGGTCGCTTGGATCAATTAAGTGGTGCTCAATATTTTACTAAACTTGATCTCCGTTCTGGATACCACCATATACATATGCAAGAGGAAGGAATTCCTAAGAATTATTTTCGCACTCATTAGGGTCACTATGAATTTTTGGTCATGCCCTTTGGCCTATGTAATTCCCCATCCACTTTCCAAAGTCTCATGAACCATGTTTTCCATCCCTTTCTCCATCATTTTGTCCTACTTTTCTTTGATGATATTCTCATCTATAGTAAAACCTAGACAAACCTTCTTATCCATGTGGATCATGTTCTCAATCTACTCTCTCAGCACCAAATGTTTGCCAATAAATCTAAATGTTCCTTTGGAGCTTCGAAAGTGGAGTACTTGGTTCATATTGCTGACAAGGATGGTGTAAGGGTGGATCCTAAGAAAATTCAAGCTATGCAGGATTGGCCATGCCAAAAAACTCTCAAGAGATTGCATGGTTTTCTGGGTTTAACATGATATTATTGCAAGTTTATTAAGAATTATGGAAAAATTGCAACGCCTCTTAATTCTCTCCTAAAAAACAATGCTTTCACTTGGACTCCAACAACTGATCAATCATTCCAAGCATTGAAAGATTCCATGTGCACAACTCATGTCTTGGCCCTTCTTGACTTCACAAATAATTTTTTCCTCGAATGTGATGCCTCCAAGAAAGGCATTGGCATCATACTCATATAAGAGGGTAGATCCTTGGTCTTTGCTAGCAAACAACTCTTGGAGTGACATCTTGGAAAATCAATCTATGAAAAGGAAATGTTGGTTATTCTACATGGTGTGCATCTCTGGCGTCCTTATCTCTTGGGGAAACACTTCCAAATTAAAACAGGCCATCAAAGCCTCAAGTATTTCCTAGAACAAAGGATTTCATCCCAGGAGCAACAAAAATGGGTGACCAAGCTATTTGGCTATGATTATGAGATCATTTATAAGAAGGGAAAAGAAAATGTAGTGGTGTATGCTATTTCTAGAAAGTACAAAGAAGAAGGATCCTTTTTTTCCCTCTCCATCATTGTCCCAGATTGGCTCCAAGTTGTTCACCATGAATGGTTGCAAGACCCCAAAAATTCTCGACTAATCCAATAATTGCAAGAAAATTCTCCAGTTTCGCCACAGTACTCTTGGCACAATGAAAAGCTTCGCTACAAAGTTCATCTATATTTAAGCCACCAGTCAAAACTTAAATCCATGGTTCTTTTGGAGCTTCATGCTTCACCCACAATAGGGCATTTCGGGTTTACCAAAACCTATGAATGAGTTAAACGTTATTTTTTTCTGGGAGGGTATGAAACAAGACGTTCACACCTTTATGGACGAATGTGATTTTTGTCAACACAACAAGGGGGAAATGATAAAAGCCCCAAGAACACTACAATCACTTCCGATTCCACCATCTATTTGGAGGGACATTTCTATCGATTTCATTGTGGTCTTACCTAAATTTGTCAATAAGTCAGCCATCATGGTGGTAGTTGACCGCCTTTTCAAATGTGCTCATTTTTGTTCTCTTCAACACCGATTCACAACATCCACAATGGCTCATATTTTCATGGATCATATTTTCAAGATTCATGGAATGCCTCATTCTATTGTATCTAACAAAGATCCTACTTTCACCAACAATTTTTGGAAAGAACTATTCAGGCTCCAGGGCACACAATTACATTTCAGTACTACTTATCACCCAAAGAATGATGTCCAAACTGAAGTTTTCAACAAGTGTTTGGAAACATATTTAAGGTGTTTTCCATCTGACTAAAACATCAATGGGTTCAATGGTTACCCCTAGCTGAATGGTAGTATAACACATCTTACCATATTGCTACCTACATGACTCCTTTTAAAGCAGTATATAGAAAAAATCCCTCGTTAGTTATTTCCTACATATCAGGCTCTTGAAGGTTCAAGAGGTTGAGAAAATTCTTACAATTCATTCCACCATTCTTCGTTATCTCAAAGAAAATTTGTTCATGGATCAAAATCGTATAAAACAGAAATAAGATCAAGGAAGTTCAGAACGCCAATTTTCTACAGGATACCAAGTGTTTCTTTGTCAAAATCCTTACAAGTCGAATTCACTCAAATATTAACACTGTCAAAAGCTTTCTCCCAAATTTTATGGTCCTTATACAATTCTCAAGGGCATGGGACCATTGGCCTATCAGTTAGCTATGCCCAGTCATTCTAAGATCCATCCTATTTTTCATGCCTCATGCTTAAAGAAGGTGATTGGAACTAAGTGCCAAAATAAAACCAACCTTTTGGAGTTGGATGTTGAAGGTTGTATATAGTTGCAACCACATGCAGTCTTGGACCAGAGCGAACGTCGTCTCTGTCAGTGTGTAACACCCTGTTTCCCCCAATTTGTAATTAATCATAAAATAGGAATTACCATGCTAATGCATGAGGACAATGTAAATGTATTATTGTTTGAGTTGCCAATGACTGATTGTGGGGGTGAAGCCTTGAAAGTACTGGCCATGATATCACTAGAGGAAGAATTTGAAAACTATAAGAGAGGGTTCATTATGACAAATAACCCCAAATTTCCCTTGATGAGGACGATAACCTCCTTCGGATCCCAAGGAAAGATATCAGTTGATGAAGAAAGCACTAGTGGTTGAACAATCAACCACCCCCATAAATGGAAACATGGGCTGTCAGCCTGAAGTACCGTAGTGACCTGCAGACCTGAGCTTCCTTCTGACAGAAGGAACAGGATAGGTCAGAAAAAACCTTCCAGGGTAAGAGGGATACACACGAGAGAGGAGACACCAGACAAAAAAAGAGAGCATAAGCTCGCAAGGGAGATGCGCGGAGCTCTCCAGCGAGTCACGACTGGAAGGCTGTAAGCTTGATGCCAAGGAGCATCTGAGAAACCTCACCGAGGTTATAACTGAGAGAGAAATCTCTGAGTTACAGAGAACAAGACCCAAACAAAAGTGGAAACGGAGGAAGAACGCACGAGAAGTGTGAGAATTCCCTGGTGATATCATGGCTTGGCACAGGGGTGGCCAGAGTGCTAAGAATGAATGCCTATGGTCCTATGGTCGGGTGGAAGGACGAACACCCACAGTCAGTTGGTTGGCGGCAACCTATAATAGATAAGTGATTTCCTACCCTGTGTAATTTAGCCGTAACTATGTATGAATTGGTTATACTGCGTATGCCTTCAGGAATGTGAATGATTGCTTAATGGATATACTGCATCCCTTCTATTTCTGCATGATTGTATAATTAGGCAAGTAAGGAATTATATGGTTCAGACATGACTTGTTCTCATAAACTCTTGATTTTTGTAGTGTCTTAAGCTAGAGCCACGAACTATGAGCTTGTTGACCTTAGGCGTAGTTGCATGTACGATGGTTTACTCACCTAGTCATTCTAATTCCCTTGGAGGATGGAGTTTGTTAAGCTCATGAGAGGTAGTGCAGATATGCACAGGCTCTCTACGATCAAATAGAACCCCATAACCCCTTGATGAAGGAGCACAAAAGTTGTGCTGAAGACTCTTCTAAGAGTCAAGTCCAGGAGAAAGAGCACAAAGCTCTCAAGTCCTCCATAGGTGACGAAGCTCAGGAAGGATAGCGAGTTTCAAATACCGAAAGAGAGTACCCTTTCATTTTCTAGATGAACAGATGAGATCCTTTCATAGGATCTAAGGTTTGTCTCGACCGTTAGATTGGAGGAAGGAACGAAGGTGTTAATACCTCGACCCCTTCAGCCTTCGCAAGTAGCGATGGGAACCAGAACCGTAGATCCAAGGACCTGTCGGAGCTCTATTGACCGTCGATCTTAACCCTTGCATAGGCAGGAGAGTGGACTCGACGAAGTACTGAAAGTCCCAAAGTATTCGGAACCGTCCATCGACATAGGACACGTGGCTGCCAGTCAGCGTTTCGGCACCCAGGAAACCAGAGGGCAAGACCCCTCATCTTCGCAAGTCGCGAAATCCTGATATACAAAACCCTGATGCATTCTATGGATGAGCTAGTTTAGCGTGAATAAGTTTTGGCGTTTCGGCATCCAGGAAACTAGAGGGAAAGACCCCTCATCTTCGCAAGTCGTGAAATCCCGGTATACAAAACCCCGACGCACGATTAAGACTGAGTGTCTTTCAACACCCTTAAGCTCAGGAGGGATAGTGACCGTCAGATACAGATAAACGATGGTCGTTGATCTCATACAAGAAATCCCATATTGGAATTTGGGGATTGGAGTGACAAGAGATTTGGAGTCATTGCATCCTGAACTCCCAGTTCACGAAACTCTGAAAAGATCTGGACTGTTGGATCCTAATCATTGAGGATCGTTGGAAATCATACGAGAACTTGCATATCGGAGTTCGGGGAATGGAGTGACCAGTGGTTTGGGTCATTGCATTTCGAACTCCCGGTTACCGAAATCCCGATATGGCCAGGACCATCGGATCAGGGGGAGATTCACAGTCGTCGATCTCATCGAAGGTAAGATTTCGGGTTTCGAGGTTTGAAGAGTCGAAAGACTTGACTCTCTTACATCGTTGAGTCGCGAAATGTCAAAGGTGCCTCTTGGCTTGGCTTGTGGTCATAACCAACGATCACATAGAGGTGGATAAGGGAGGAGCTAGCCTGCGCTAGGCCCCCGTAGGAATTCGGGGATTCTATCCCTCGAAGAAGAGCGAAAATTTTATTTTTGCCGTGGTGGGTATGTGACAAATTGGTATCAGGGCATGGTTACAACACTTGGCCTGCTTGGGCTCATGTACGAGTCGTGTAAGGAGATATTGTTATCTACATTTTATCTTCAAGGAGAAGGACTGTAGAATGAAACTGTAATTTGGGAATTTCTACGGAATTCCAACAAAGGAATTATATTGTTCCTTTGTCAAAATGATAACTACTCTTATAGGAGTAGGGATTCACTGATCAATATTACTGATAAGACCTGATTATGAATAACAGAGGTGGAATAAATTGTTCTATGAAGCTGCACGAGCCAAAAAAGGGACATGAACTAAGTTGTTTTGTTATAGTGTGACGATGGCTACCTACTAAAGCAGGTAGAGTCTCTTGCGATTGAGATGGATGGTTAGGTAAGAATTAAGATCCTCATGAAGAACTCCTTCATGATTTAGGAAATATGGTAAGGACTGGTAGGATCCTTAGAAAGTTATAATTACTACATTATTAAAAGACTAAACCCTGAGCATATAGCTCCTCACAATTGAGAGGACTGATGAAAATATGTAGGGTCATATTATCTGACCCATAATGGTTAGAATCGACAACAAGGATAATCTGTTTAAACAAGATTAAGAGGAGTCCTTTGGGACTGTTGCTAATTCCCAAGAGTGGCCCTTGTTGGTTGTTCCCATAAAGAGAGGGTAACATCCATATGAGTTATGACTATGAGATTAGTCCTGTAAGTAACTTAAAAGATCAGAAGAGATAGCGGGGAAATTTCGTATGTCGAGTGTGCATATAGAGCACAGGGAGTGCATATAGAAACAAGCTTGTGTTAAAGTTTGAAAGGTCCGGAGGTTGAACACAGAGGATGATTCCAGAAGACTTGATGCCAAGTTCGTGGCTGGAAGTCATTGAAAATTTGAACGAATGGTGGAATTCTCGGAGGGAGGAATACCAAAATTCTGTGAACTGTTAGATCTACTAGATCAACGAAAAAGATAAGGATGATAACCTCTCATCACTCACAAACTCAGGAGGAATAGTATCTATTAGATTGGAATCAACAAGAGTCATTGATCTAGAGCTTCGAGGTTTCAGCCATTGGGAAAATAGAAGCAAAGACTTTCCCAAAGTTGTGTAAGGTAAATCATCGATTCAATCAGGGTTGTTGGTTAGCGGATGACCTGAATCATAGATCCGGTGTAATCGGATCTTCGGGAGTCGGAGGTTTAGAAGTCAATGGGAAGAGTTTTGAGAACTTGCATGTCATGAAATCCCAACATCTAACCTGAGCCGTTGGATCGAGACAGGCGGTGGATCGTTGATATGACGCAAAAACATTTTGGGGATTCGAAATCGGGAGTTAGGAGGTGAAGACTCCGCCAGAATCCAAAAAGGTGGAAAGCCGAGATTTGATCAGGATCGTTGATTGGAAGAGAGATCTGGACCATGGGATCCAGGTTGCAGGACCCTCGTGGATCAGAAGTTTGGGGAACGGTGGACCCCAGGTTCTGAGCGAAGGGTCATGTGAATAAAAGAGCTGAGAAAAGCTTAGCCTCGGTCTTTTGGGTTTTCGGATTTCGGGGATCAAGGAACCAGTGTTCCTTGCAATAGGAAACCCGAAATCACGAAATGTGAAGCGCCTTTTAGTTCGGATCGTGGTCACCGTCGGTGGTCGCGTGAGGAGAAGGTGTGAACTAGCATGATGAATACTTAGTTGTGTTCAATTGTACTTGAGTGCATGAGTTTAATGCATTGTGAAGCTTCATAATAGGAAGCCTGATATTAATACCGGTAAGGTATGAATGATATTAAACGTGCAAGTAATTCACATGTATGATGTAAGATTATAAGTATACTAGAGGCCCAATATGATTGCCCTGATGAGTGAAACGTGAAGCAAGTATTTATCTTATCCAGATTAAATGAATACTATGGAGGCATAGCTGACTCCATTCTAGGGAGTCATGAAAGTTCTGTTCCAAATAATATCCTAAGGGGAATGTATTCCATTTCCTCAAGAAGTACCAATATAATTAGATGAAAGGATAAATGAGAAAAGATTCTCTCTTGTCATAATAAGAGACAAATGATTACGCCTTTGAGCATCACATGAGAAGGATTGTGAATGAATCTGAATTGACTGATCTTAACAGTAAAGATGCATGTGGGCTGTAAAATATACCTATGGAAACTACACACAGGCTTACGATTACGAGTATAGCTAAGTACATCGTGGATGTAAGTTAGCAAAAACCTATAACATGTGCTAATGCATAATCTAGAATACATACCAGAAAGGTATGTTTATGTCCCTTAAAGAATGCTTATTAACAAGCTGAAGCTAATTCGAGCTTGAGGCCATCACAAATAATGATGGATATGCAACAAGGGAGTTGCATGCTGAATGAGTTCCCGGTGGAGGGACTGTGTAAGGAATTTGTCAGAAGAACAGAGTCACAACCCTGATAATTGTTGAAGGTTGGACAATGGGCTGCAAGGCCTGTCCGTATATAAGAATCTTGGATTACATTTTGAAAGAATCATGTAATTAATAGAAGACTAACAACTGAATATTGACCATTCCAATAACCAAATGGAAGTGTGCAGGATGCACATGTTCATGAATCCTTATGAGCAAAGAGTTTCTATTAAAGCATGCTGTGGTATCCCAAAAAGGGTTAGGGTGAGGCCTAACCAAGGCGGCTCAAGGAAAAGAGCAGGAAGATCCCAACAGGGAGTAGAATTGCAAAAGCAGAGAAGAGATAGTGAGGCCTTAGAGATAACTCAGCTGGGATGAAAAGTCCCAGACGATGTAGAAAGAATTTGAAGAAGGGGAGAGCCCTTAATTCTTTCCTTGCTGTGCATTATGTTTTCTATGGGATGAGAAAGCTAGTACATTGATGAACGGAAATGTTTTGACACCATAGTAATGATGGTTGTAATACTGTGAAAACAATTGAGAACTATTGTGTTGCACTCATGAAAACATTAAGGATAGTGTGATGAAGTACATAAGGATATGTTTGGACATGTCTGAAAATATTTTATTAATTTAAATGCTATGGTACTTTCATTTTAATTTACATGACGAGTAATGTGCCTATGGTGTATGTCATATGTAGAAAGAAATAGGATTGGAACCGTTGAGAAAGACAGTTGCTAATAATGAACAACCTCAAGCAGAGGGCGACCATGGGGAGGCTACAGTTGAAAGATTGTTGACAGGACTGTGAAAATCCCGCTAAAGCACTGTTAATGAGGTAGAGATAAGAAAGAGAGTGCTAGCAGCCAAGAACCGGTATAAACATATTCGTGCCTATGTGGCACAAGGTATGAAGGGATTTGGTAAGAACCCCTTCTGAAATATTTTATTGTCTTAGTGTTATGCATGAACTTTGAAAGGCAGTTGTATGCCTTGGATACCCAAGTAAGGTATGATTTGAGAAGGAGAACCTGAATAATGGAGGTATGAACCTCTGGTAGTAAACACTGTTTGTAACCATTGGGAGAATTCATGAACCGATATGTCATGAATGCATTGACCAATCAAGGAGTGCTTAAAAGCATTCATGTGAAACTTTGAGTTTTGGTATACTGATTTGGGGTCGTGATCGGCCTATAGCAGGAAGCATGGTCCTGTTGTAAGAATGAATTAAAATGAATAGGCCATGTGGTGGAGAGGTTGGTTAGGTTCCAACACACCATGGCCAAGAAGCTGTCATAAAGTGTGACAAACTTGAAATCAATGCAAGGGTGCATTGGGTATGAATGTGGCCACAAATGTTGGCGCATTCATTAAAATCAATTGATATCCGAATCACATTTTGAAAATTTGGTAGGCTGGAATGATGCATAGGTAAGGGATGATGTATCCTTTTGCTTTGAATCCTTGAATAGATGAAATGACCTGGATTGTTATTATACTTGATTTTCGAAAAAGGTAATGTACACGAAAAACTAACAATTGTTTGGCTGTGTAAAGAATGAAATTGCAGGGAGGAAAGGGTCTTAGAAATGGTAGTGTTGTAAGTCCATAAGGAAGACCGATTGCCTGCTGAGCCAAACTGCAAGGAATGGTATTTCCTTTTTGAGAAAGTAATTTAATTGTTAAGTATGCACAATTCTGAAATTGTCGTGACGATGTTGTAAAGTTGCAATAAAATGTATATGCATGGAAAAGCTAACAAGTTGTTTGGCCGATTGAAGTTGAAAGTGCAGGAAGCAAAGGGGTCTTGGATATGGAAGCATTGTAAGCCCATAAGGAAGGCCAATTGCCTATTGAGACAAACCCTTATGGGAAGGAAAGTCCCATAATTATGAATCTGGTTCCCGTGCAGAACAAATATGAAAAAAAATCGTGAGATTGGAAAATCTGTGGGTGACAAATTTGCAATAAAATTCTGAAAGTTAGAATTTATAATGATGTCTCATGAATTTTGTATACCTGTGATACAGGTGAGAAGAAAATACATGCCCAGAAAGGATATATGAGGGATATCAAAGTTGAAGATGATGAACATGGCTACTATTGAGCCATGAAAACCCCGTGATAAGCCATGATCACCTGAAAATTATTGTGTTGAGGTAACACAAGCCGGAGGTATGCCTCGGCAGAGCAAGTCTGAGGGACGCCTCAACTGTAAGACTCAATACAGTCTCTAAAATTTTCCTGTGCAAGAAAACCTTGGTAGGGAAAGATGGATCGCCCAAGGGACTGTATAACAGTGAAGGGGGTGCTTGAGCCTGTGCCTGGAGGGTGAGTGACCGCAAGGAAGAGGAGACCTTAATAATTCTTGTAAACTATTGGGATCATTCACACAGTGGGTAGTTTCCCGTGCAGAAAAACCTTGGAAAGGAAGATGAAATCATGATAGCTCTTGTGAACTATTGAATTGGAATCATGCACCCAATGGGTACGTCAAGGAAAGCGATGAGCATGGATAACAAAACTACCATGTGGATACAGATCCACAAACTGCACAGATAAGTATTGTGCTAAGAAGTGTGAGAATTTCCTTTTGAATTTTGAACAACAGTAAGATGTTTTTGCACAAAATTGTGATTAATGTGATTGTTGTCCAAGAATTATTGAAGGCAGATGACGAAGACTAAGATCCTGAAAGAGGACCTGACCGAGGACGAAGGTCAAGACTTCTGAAGTGGTTGAATGAGAAAGGCATGAAAGGTGTTTTTAAGAAAGAACACCGAGGACGGTGTTACTTTAAGGGGGAGGGAATTTTAACACCCTATTTCCCCCAATTTGTAATTAATCATAAAATAGGAATTACCATGCTAATCCATGAGGACAATGTAAATGTATTATTGTTTGAGTTGCCAATGACTGACCGTGGGGGTGAAGCCTTGAAATTACTGGCCATGATATCACTAGAGGAAGAATTTGAAAACTATAAGAGAGGGTTCATTATGAAAAATAACCCCAAATTTCCCTTGATGAGGATGAAAACCTCCTTCGGATCCCAAGGAAAGATATCAGTTGATGAAGAAAGGAATGGTGGTTGAGCAATCAACCACCCCCATAAATGGAAACATGGGATGTCAACTCGAAGTACCGCAGTGACCTGTAGATCTGAGCTTCCTTCTAATAGAAGGAACAGGATAGGTCAGCAAAAACCTTCCAGGGTAAGAGGGATACACACGGGAGAGGAGATACCAGAAAAAAAAAAAAAGAGAGTGTAAGCTCGCAAGGGAGATGCACGGAGCTCTCCAGCGAGTCACAAATGGAAGGCCATGAGCTTGATGTCGAGGAGCATATGAGAAACCTCGCTGAGGCCATAACTGAGAGAGAAAGATCTGAGTTATAGAGAACAGGACCCAAACAGAAGCGAAAATGGAAGAAGAATCCTCGAGAAGTGTGAGAATTCCCTGGTGATATCATGGCTTGGCATGGGGGTGGCCAGAGTGCTAAGAATGAATGCCTCTGGGCCTATGGTCGAGTGGAAGGACGAACACCCACAGTCAGTTGGTTGGCGGCAACCTGTAATAGATAAGCGATTTCCTACCCTATGTAATTTAGCTGTAACTGTGTATGAATTGGTTATACTGTGTATGCCTTCAGGAATGTGAATGAATGCTTAATGGATATATTGTATCCCTTCTATTTCTGCGTGATTATATAATTAGGTAAGTAAGGAATTTTATGGTTCCGACATGACTTGTTCTCATAAAATCTTGAGTTTTGTAGTGTCTTAATCTAGAGCCACGAACTGTGAGCTCGTTGACCTTAGGCGTAGTTGCATGTACGATGGTTTACTCACTAGTCGTTTTTGAGTCCCTTGGAGGACGAAGTTTGTTAAGCTCATGAGAAGTAGTGCAGATATGCACAGGCTCTCTGCAATCAAATAGAACTCTAGAACCCCTTGATGAAGGAGCGCAATAGTTGTGTTGAAGACTCTTTTAAGAGTCAAGTCCAGGAGAAAGAGCGCAAAGCTCTCAAGTCCTCCATAGCTGACGAAGCTCAGGAAGGATAGCGAGTTTCAAATACTGAAAGAGAGTACCCTTTCATTTTCTAGATGAACGGACGAGATCCTTTCAGAGGATCTGAGGCCTGTCCTGACCGTTAGATTGGAGGAAGGAATGAAGACGTTAATACCTCGACCCCTTCATCCTTCGCAAGTAGTGATGGGAACCAGGACCATAGATCCAAGGACCTGTCGGAGCTCTATTGACCGTCGATCTTAACCCTTGCATAAGAAGCAAAGTAGACTCGACGAAGTCCTGAAAGTCCCAAAGTATTCGGAACCATCCATCGGCATGGGACACGTGGCTGTCGGTCAGTGTTTTGGCACCCGGGAAACCAGAGGGAAAGACCCCTCATCTTCGCAAGTCATGAAATCCTGGTATACGAAACCCTGATGTGCTCTATGGATGAGCTAGTTTAGCGTGAATAAGTTTCAGCGTTTCGACATCTGGGAAACTAGAGGGCAAGACCCCTCGTCTTCACAAGTCACAAAATCCTGGTATACGAAACCCCGACGCACGATTAAGACTGAGTGTCTTTCAACACCCTTAAGCTCAGGAGGGATAGTGACCATCAGATCCAGATCAACGAGGGTCATTGATCTCATACACGAAATATCATATTAGAATTCAGGGATTGGAGTGACAAGAGATTTGGAGTCGCTGCATTGTGAACTCCCGGTTCACGAAACTCCGAAAAGATCTGGACCGTTGGATCCTAATCATTAAGGATCATTGGATCTCGTACGAGAACTCGCGTATTGGAGTTCGAGGAATGGAGTGACCAGTGGTTTGGGTCGCTGCATTTCGAACTCCTGGTTACTTAAATCCCAATACGGCCAGGACCGTCGGATCAAGGGGAGATTCGTAGCCGTTGATCTCATCGAAGGTAAGATTTCAGGTTTCGGTGTTTGAAGAGTCGAAAGACTTGACTCTCTTGCATCGCTGAGTCGCGAAATGTGAAAGGCGCCTGTTGGCTTGGCCTGTGTTCATAACCAATGATCACATGGAGGTGGATAAGGGAAGAGCTAGCTTTCTCTAGGCCCCTGCAGGAATTTGGGGATTCTATCCCTTGAAGAAGAGCGAAAATTTTATTTTTTCCGTGGTGAGTATGTGACACAGTGCACCAGCAAGGAGGTGTTAATGCATTGGAAATATATAACTCCAGAAGATGACACCTGGGAGTCGACCACTATTCTCCAGGAATTTGCTCATCTCAAGCCTTGAGGATAAGTCTGTTCTTCAAGTGGGAGGGCATGTTAGGGACCTAACTCCATAAATTCTCATGTAGGTAGAATAATATATTTCCATGTAATAAAGGCCAATACTAGTTAATAAGGCCTATTTAATAAATATGAATAAGTCAATGTAAGAAGACCTAATAGAAGCTTTTGCTTCTAGAAAGATATTCCTCTAGAATGTTCTTTAGAAGATAGAATTAGTATAAATAAGAGTAGAAGGTATGAGAGGGATTTGTATTGACAATTATTTTAATAGAGCTCTTCTCTGCTGGAGGTTGCCCACTCAAAGAGGCAAGTGAACATTTTTTCCTATCAATAAAGGTATTATTTTGGTGTTGTGGAATTCATATATTTGTTGTTCCATTGTTATTCTTTGCATTATTTCTATTTTATGTTATTGAATCCACTATTATTCACTACAATATTTCTTCTTATGCTATTATAATAGATCTAGTGCCTAACATCTATGTACATCTCATTTCCTTTGTGATTGGTATTAATGCGTTGTTGTTCCCTCTCCCATTACTGAAGAACACCATTCCATAATGGATTTTCCATATCGAATGAGGGAAGTAGTTGTGAACTTCATTTGTTTCCTGCGTAACACTCTTTTTATGCATGCACGTGCTCCATCATGCTCCCCTTTCCTGTGCCCAAACTCAAAATAGTTCCAAATGTGTGGTACCTTTAGTTTTTTTTGCAACATACACAACCATTGAAATACATGATCATTTTTGAATTGGCTTGTGCAACCATATGACCAAATCCAATGTTGATCCATTTGTATGTCCTTGTCCTTAAGGTGATTGTAGAACAACTGAAAACAATGTTGTGCGTAGGCTAAGTCATGGCACTGATCATCTCTTATGTAGAAGTGATACTCTTTCAATATAACTTTGTTTTGTTCATTACTATCTGGTCCATGCATTTATGTGATATGGACCATTATGTTGACCTTCTCCGAGTGATAATATTGGATTTGAATCTCATTTTGCAATTGAAGGGTGTAGTTCTCAGCAAAATCAACCATTGATAACATAGTACCAATAGGAAATGTATCTCTTCATATTCTAAAATGTTCGTCCTTCCATCGAGCCACATGGAAATGTTGAACACAATGTCATGTCTTTTCGACGAAATCCTTCATGAAGTCACAAACTCATACTTGGGAAGTAACTAATTGTATATTTTTTCTTTCTTGTCCTCCATCAATATCATATGTCATATATTTAAATCTATGCAAGGTAACTTCCTTCCTCCCCAATTCATACCCATCACCTACATGGATGAAATTGATAAATAATTTCATTCCACCACACCTGGGGCATGTCCCATCTAAGCATGTTTTTTGATAAAATGTAAAACCCTCTGGCCTTGTACACAATATGCTTTGAGTAAAGTATCTATATGAAGATGATGGAAATATAACTGAGCATTCTTGCAAAAGGGTGTTATGCAAAACACAGAATATAAATGTGTGTGTGTGTGTGTGTGTGTGTGTGTGTGTCATAATAATAACCATACTTAATGTGATATCTACAACAACATGTGTTACGAATTGTATTTATTTGAACATACCAAGGCTTGCATTTATGGAAATATCTTTGGCCCAATTTAAGTGCATTATGTATTTTTATGAATATCATACAATTGTGTCTGTGTAATGTCAAGAAAGTGTTTAATATGGAGTTCACGGTCCCTAGATCCCCTTCTCAATTTTATTACATCTTTTTTGGTTGGAAGAAGGCCTAGTGTTCTCATGCCAGAAATCTCGAACTAGTCCCTTAACTACTACAATTAACTTCATGTCAGAATGAGGTAGCCTACCAATGAAGGCCCAAAAATATGTTGGGCCACCTATGTCAGGGCTATATCTTCTATGAGAATACTTTCTAAGGGTTTTGACATTGCATTTCAAGAGGTGAGAGGTTTGTTGTAGAAAACAATGTTTTCTCGTGATCTTGCTAACAATTGATTGTGACAAGACACATCGGGCTGCATTGCGCTCTCTAGAACGAGATTTCTTACCAATTCTTTGAAAATAATATACAAGGTTTCTAACAATATCATTACTTTTTTCTACACTTTTCACTATTTTAATGCCTAAAGTTCTCCTAACCACAATCAAACTTCTAGATGTTAACAAAGCTAAAAATAATTGACATTTAGTAGGATCAGATTTTGGTTAAAAATATTCTTTAATAAATTTATAAGAGTGATAATTAACAGTACGGTTAGGTAACTTACCTTCAAGTTATACTAGACCATTTTCATAGACTTGAATGCATTTAGGAGTTCTTCGTCGCACAATGCTCAATATAGGTAGGGACGATGAACCCCTATTCTGGAATTCTTGACCTCCCTGTTGTGGAGTTAACATTGTTGCAGTTATTTCCCCTTCAATCACTGGCGGATCAACTGTGGGAGGAGAGTGGACATGGGATTGACTATTTTTTGGAACATTTGACTATCCAACAAGATATTTCACCCCAAGAACTTCTTCACCACAATGTTGTACATAGGTTTCTTCTCTAATTTCATCCATTGTATAATCAACTCCAAGAAAATCCTCCATCATCTGGTTATCCACAACAAGTTGTATTGATGAGATACTAGATGGATTTGTCTGTAATGAACTCTTGTTCTTTGCTTCTATTGATGGAGGAGAAACAATAGAGAGATCTATTCTGCTAGAAATTGGATTTCTCTCTTCTGAAATCCTACTCTTGTACATACGTAAATTTACTTTTTCTCTTTCTTCTTTTACCTTTTCGATCAATTTATTTTTTCTCTAGAACTTTCTTTATTGAATCCATTGGTTCCCCATTTTTAAATATAAAAATTGGCTTCCAAACACCCACCACAAATTTGTCTTTATATTATGTAATAAGGAACAACCAAGTGGAGAAATTTGTTTTTGTATTACAAAATAAGACACATCTAATAATTCCAATTCCAATTCCAATTTCACTTGAACAAATTTGTCTTCCAATTCCAAGAAGACACAAGAAGATACAAGAAGATACAAACAACAATTCCAATTTCACTTGGACAAACTTGTCTTCCAATTCCATGTAGACACAAGAAGATACAAACAACAATTCCAATTGGACTTGGACAAATTTGTCTTCCAATTCGAAGAAAACACAAGAAGATATAAACAACAATTCCAATTACACTTGGACAAATTTGTCTTCCAATTCCAAGAAGACACCAAGATGATACAAACAACAATTCCAATTGCACTTGACAAATTTGTCTTCAAAATTTTCCTCCAATGGTCTGGTGATAGAAAAAAACTTTCAATGAATCAAACAAGAACACTAAAATAAGAAAAATCTCTCAGTGCTCACCATTTTTGTTTGAATATGCCACAAATTGTTTTTCGGCCTTGAAAGATATGAGGTGATAGAGTGTGCTTGGCACCAAAAAATGCCTAGAAGGAACACGCGCACATTCCTCTTGAGAATAAATGATCAACAACTATAGATCAATCAAGTCACAAAAGTGCGTGCACGCTCTTAATGCAAAAGATAAAGAAATTATTATAGACCAAACATCTTTATGAATAAATATGTATAAGGGTATGGGGACAAATAAGTCCTAAGGGGTTAGGATTGAAAGTGTTTTCAAAGATAGAGAAATGGTTAGAGCACCAACATGTGGGTGATGTGGGTGCAAGGGTTGTACAAAAGGTATATGCATAATACACTCAAGGCTCGATTGTAGAGGGGGTTAAGGGTTGCGTATAAGTTATGCATAGTATTAGATGGAGCTAGTGGGGTCTATGTCGTGGTTGACGTCAAGATCTAGGTCATCGTCTAAATCTAGCTCTATATCTATGTCGTGGTATATGTCATGGTCTACATCAAGTTGTAGGTCATCGTCTAAATCTAGCTCTAGATCTATGTCGTGGTCCATGTCATGGTCTAGGTCTATGTCATGGTCATCGTATAGGTCTAGGTCATTCCCCAGTTCTTTCCATGTCTAGGTCTTTCTATGTCTAGTTTTAGGTATAGGGGGGATGAAAAGACAGGAAGAAAGAGAGTGTGAAAGGGGGATAGGGGAAGAAAAAGAGAGAGAGGGACATGGAGACAAAGAGGGGGGGGTAGGGAGTGAGAGAATGAGAGGAAGGGGGGAAAAGCGTGAAGGGGGGTTAGATAGATGAAAAGAGAGAAAGGTGGGGAGAGTGTGGGAGATAGATGGAGGTAGATACAAGGAGTGAGAGAGTGGGGGTTATATGAAACAAGTGAAGATAGAAAGGGGTAGATATGGATTGTTTGAGAGTGTGACAAGATAGGAGAGGAAGAACAAGAAGGGGGTAGAGAGAGAGAGAGAGAGAGAGAGAGAGAGAGACTAAATACAAGGAGAGAGAGAAATATATGGTATATTTATGAGAGAAAGAGGGTAGAGATAGTGGGATGGAGGGACAAAGGGGAAGTGGAAAGGGGGGAGAGATAGAGAGAGAGGAGGATACTTGGAGGGGTTGAGAAAGAGAGAGAGAAGGGGTGGGGGTGAGAGTGAGAATAACAACAAGGATATAAAGAAACAGGTGGTAGATGTAGGAGAGAAAGAGAGAAGAGATAGTGGGAGGGAGGGGGAGAGATAGAGGGAGGAGGGGTGTAGAGAGATAATGTGTGAGTGTGAGAGGGGGGGAAGAGAAACAAAGAGAGGAGGGTTGGAAAATGAGTTTTTGATTTTGTGAGAGGGAGGGAGAGGAAGGAAAAGAGAGGGGGTAGAGAGAGAGTG
>ML812029.1:65797-78079 GCA_009831015.1 Picea engelmannii | reverse complement strand
CTCGAGAAACGTGTCACATTTTTGCCTTGTCTTTTCGTGTCGCCTCAATTTTCATGTCCATTGTTGGGATATTTCATCACATGGATTTTGTTGATGGTTTTCTATTTCTAGTCAAGGAATTAGGGTTGTTGAATAATCCAGGTCATTGGGTTAGATTTTTGGATGCCGCTGGCTCCTATATGTATATTGTATTGTAAAAATGTATCACTATAAATGAATATAGAATATGTTGGTTTTCTTAGTTTTGGTTTCTAGAGGAAAATATATGTGTAATATGTGTATTTTCCATTGTATATTTTATGTTCTTTTATTGAAAATCTATTTGCAGTAAAATATTGTACAAGGTTAAAATATACAACTCTAGGAGCTTGTTTTAACCCATACAATGTCTTCTTCAATCTATACACTTTGTCTTCTTGTTTTGGAACCTTATATCCTTTTGGATGTTCCACATACACTTCTTCTTCTAAATTTCCATTAAAAAATGTTGACTTTACATCCATTTGATAAACTGGCCATATGTTCTGCATGACAATGGCTAACACAGTTTTGACTGTGTCCATTGATGCAACTAATATTTTCTTTTGCTTCTGTACATTTCCTTCTGCATATTGCTTTCTTTTATAAATCCACTTGACACTTGTCACATCCTTGTCCTCAGTTACATCTACCAACTTCCATGTCTGATTGTTTTCTATGCATATGATTTCTTCATCCATGGCTTCAGCCGATACATCATCTTTGACAACTTATTCAAAAGTTGATGGATCATCTATTTGTGAAAATAGAGAAAAAATTGAAAATTAATTTATTGCATCTTCATTATAGATGTCGTGCAGACTTCTTGTCTTCCTTGGTGAAAAACATGCTAATGTTGGATATAGATATGTAGAAGTACTTGAACTGTTTGTTCGAGTTTGTTGCATTGTAGGTGTATACTACTCATCCAAAAAGGATCTAGAGAATACTAAGGATAACTCAGAACTCACAAAAGTAGCTCAAGAATCTCAGAATGGCCTTAGTAGACAGAGAAAGGGAAAAAAATTCAAATTTCTCACAGCTCAGCGAAATTGCCATCATCACGAAGATCACGTCACAATATTTCCAACAACGTAAATGGCTCATCAAACAGATTTATGGATCAAAATATATTCACGGTCAATTTTTTGATCAACCTAGCCCAGTCAATAGGGATGAGTCAACATCTTTGTTGTTGACGTCAACATCAATACAGATGAATTCAGTGTCTTTACAGTGTGCGTGGCACACATAGAGGATGCATGTGTCATGCTTGTTGATTTGTCAATAAGCTAGGCTCAAGCATGAAGTTCATTCTATTTTTAGCATTTTAATTGAACCATAGTCATATGCAGTTTCACCATTAACAATTTGTTGCAAAAACCAAGATCACAAGAAGAAATGCCATGCAGAAGTACACAATAATTATCTTGGGAAACCCTTCTCAACAAGGGAAGAAAACCCAACCAATCCTTTTCTATATTCTTCAATAGAAATACCTCCACCACCATAAAACCTAGCACACAAAAGGGTGCTCACAAACCCTAGAATACTAGCGCCCAAGAGAGGTGCACACTTTTCTCAAGAACAAGTACTTGCTGAAATTTTCAAATTCACACTTGTGTTATATTTCCTCAATGGGGAATTTACCTTTATTTATATTATACTGAGCCTATCAATAGTAGTGTCTATTGGCACAATAGGGCCTCCCTCAATAACTCACAATATAATTAATAATTACCATAATAATTATCTTTTACATTAATTATCTTTCACTTTATGGTGGGGCCGACCCGTACCATTTACATCACAAATAGGGTTACAGGTAAGTCTAACTCTTGTACAATATAGCAAGGGATCTCATAAACCCACTAGTGACTAGCCGCAAGGGGCACATCCATATGTTCTCAGCCACATGGATGTCCACCTGTCTATCTCACTGCGTCTCATAGGAGAATCATACTCACTAGTGCTCAACCACTAGGATAATTTTCACCTGTGCTCATCCATAGGCACGTCCAACTCAGCATATCTCTTTCTCACTTCGTCTCATGGGAGAATCATATGGAGTATCACATCATCTCAACTCTCTGCGTAGAGGATACCAGTACATCATTTCATCTCTGTCTCAAACACAATGACACAACTAACTCATGGGATTCCTCACACAGTGACACTCATGCGTAGGAAGGTATTGCACGTGTACTATTTTCCTCTGCACCATGTCTCTGATATAATGATATTGTATCTCAATGTGTTTTGATGAATCACATGGTTCTCAGAGAGATTCACATAGTTCTGGTTACAATAGTAATAATAGGATCCATATCATGATCAAATAAATCTTTTAGAAGCTTGCGAAGCCACACTGCTTCGCAGACTACCACACTCAATGCTATATACTTTGCTTCTATGGTACTCAAGGCCATAGAGATTTGTTTCCTGTAGCACCAGGAAAACATGGAAGATCCCAAGGTAAAGAAACAACCAGATATGCTCTTCTGATCCACCACGCTCCCTTTCCTAATTGGCATATCCCTGCAAACTCAATTCTACACTGGAGGCATATCTTATACCATATCCAATTGTGCCTTGTAGATACCTCAATATATGTTTCACTATTTTCCAATCACTCTATCTCGAATAACTCATGAATTGAATAAGTACATTCACTGCATAGAATATATCGGGTCTGGTGTTAACGAGATACATCAGTGATCCAATCAGCTGTGGATCAATCTCGTCTGAATCATCATCATTCATTTTTTTCAAATCCATCACCATCGGTGTAGGCATGGATTTGCATTCTGTCATATTGAACTTCTTTAATATCCCCACTGTATATAATCCTTGAATAAAGAAAAATATCACCAGTCCTCTTCCATACTTCTTGTCCCAAGAAGTAGTGCATCATACCCAGATCCTTCATCTCGAAATCATAAGTCAAATCTTGCTTGTACCCAACAACAAGGCTTCCTGAATAAGTCACCAAAATCAGGCTCTCGTCACTAACAATGTAATAATATAAGTTTGGATCAACAACAATCTTGTTGAAACCCAAACTAATCAAGAATACATCCATCTTCTCGTACCAAGCACGAGGTGTCTTCTTTAGTCCATATTTGGATTTATTAAACATGTACAGATGATATTTCTCATCATATATCACGAGTCCTTCTGGCTACTTGATGTAAACTTCTTCCTCAATCTCACCATTGAGAAAGGTTGTCTTTAAATTCATTGTATGTAGTTTCCAACTCATGGATTATGGATGGAAGTGTATCAGACTACTGGATCAAATTTATTATCATAGACAACTCCCTCTGTTTGTCGGAATCTTCTAGCTACAAATATCGCTTTATATTTCTCGACACTTCCATCAGCTGCATGTTCCTCTACCCCTTGCAGAGTTTGTCGAGATTAGACATGCCTTTCATGGCCTACTACAATGTTTCTGGGAATATCAACTCGAGAAACTGGATCAATAACTATCTCTCTATGAACTACTAAGGGGGAGAAGGTAATGTCTCTTCCTTCTTCTCAATTTGTTTTACTCCCTCTGAGTCAAGTAACTCCCTCTGAAGTCTGAAGGATAGATATCTTCTTTTACTTGTTTGCTAGATATTTTATGTCTTCTCAGGTGCTCTACCGACTCTTCAGTATTTTATGACTTCTAGCATAATAATCAATCAATAAAGGTTTGGAATCCCATACCAGGGATAATGGTCCAAGTCATGAGGGCTCCCACACTATAGATAATACCCTTCACTTATTAAGAATGCAATAAACTATACGTTTAATGATTAAATCAAACAATTTACCTAGGTCTGTAGTCATGCTCAATTTTGTATTTGGTTTAGAGGAAGTAATCCTCGTCTCTCTAATCTTCATCCTTTTGAGGTGTGTCTGGATCAATGTCAGTGGTGGAAGCATATTGTCTTCCTTTCTTCCTGGTTGGACAATTTCTTGCATAGTTTCCATATTTATCACATCTGAAGCACTGGATCTCTGAAATATCTCTTCCCTAATCATAACCTGAAGCTAATCGAGTCTTCTCATATCTGAAGGTTTTTCTAAAGTTTCTTTTGAATCTTCCTCCTTTCTTTGTATGAAGTGAAATATCATGGTTGTCATCAGGGGAGTCTTCCACTCCTCTATTTCTAAGTCTAAGTTCTTCTTGTGTATAGTTTGTCCATAGACAATCAAAAGTGGGTAGTTTTTCCCTTCCACTGATGCTTTGAAGAAAAGGTTCCCAGTGTTTTGGAAGATTGTTTATAGTGGACAAAACAAGTTCTCTATCAGACATATCTTCTCCAATGGAACCTAATTGATATTTGATCTCAGATATCTTCATAAAGAAGGTAGAAACTGTATCACCTTTTGTCATCTTGGTACTTTGAAGATCGCCCTTTAAGTTAAGGGCTTTGAGGGTGTTGTCACTCTCAAACATATCCTTAAATGATTCATACATTTCATAAGTTGTCTTTAGGTTGGAAATAAGAGGTAGGAGATGATCTCTTACAGAGTAGATGATCATTTTCCTTTCCTTGACGTCTTCTTCCTTTCTTATTTCCTTCTCTTCATCGGTAGTTGTCTCTGCTAAAGTATTTTGTATCACACTCAAAAGGTCATATTCTTTAAGGGTGTTCTGAATTCTTGACTTCCAGGAGCTGAAGTTTCTTGATCCATCAAGCCTATCTTCCACTAAGGTTTTGTTCTTCATATTTTCAAATTTCTTCACAAACTCTCGCCAACTGGACTTAGAAAACCTAATGGCTAGGTTAGACTAGAAAAATTAGGTTTTGTTAGGATTATGACTACCAAAAATAATACTTAAGAGTGTCATAAGAATACTATTGAGATGAAACCCTAAAATCAAAATTCTGCAGAAAATTGTGAACCCCTAAAATCAAAATTTAGCAGGAACCCTAAAATCAAAATTCTGCAGAAAATTGCGAAACCTTAGGGTCAAAAATTCAAAATGCTCAAAATTCCACTCTGAGAGTTTATGAAGGTGTGATGGAGAAATTCATACCCTTCTATGCCAAAAATATCCTCAACATCCAAGTATTAGAGGCTGAAACACCTTAGAGAAGGAGGGTCGTATGAAATTTTTAGCAAACCCTAGAGGTTGTATGGAACTGCAGAAAAGGAGGGATGACTAGCTTTAAATGCTTGTGCAGGGGTTCTTCAATACCTATTCCATGATACCATGTTGATTTTTCAATAATATAGGCTCAAGAATGAAGTTCATTCCATTTTAACCATAGTCATATGGCGTTTCACCATTAACAATTTGTTGCAACAACCAAGATCACAAGAAGAAATACCATGCAAAAGTACACTAGAAGTATCCTGGAAACCCTTCTCAACAATTGAAGAAAACCCAACCAATAATTTGATATATTATTCAAGATAAATACCTCCACCACCATAAAACATAGAACAAAAAATGGTGCTCATAATCCCTAGAAGACTAGCGCCCAAGAGAGGTGTGCACTTTTCTCAAGAAAAAGTACTTGCTAAAATTTCCAAACTGACACTTATGTTATATTTCCTCAATGGGGAATTTACCTTTATTTATATTAGACTGAGCCTATCAACAATAGTTTCTATTGGCACAATAGGGCCGACCTCAATAAATCACAATATAATTAATAATTGCCATATTAATTATCTTTTACATTAATTATCTTTCACTTTATGGTGGGGCCGACCTGTACCCTTTACATCACAAATAGGGTTACAGGTAATTCAGACTCTTGTAAAATATATCAAGGGATCTCATACACCCACTAGTGCTCATCCACTAGGGTCACATCCATCTGTGCTCAGCCACATGGATGTCCACATCTCTATCTCACTGTGTCTCACAGGAGAATCACACTCACTAGTGCTCAACCACTAGGATCACGTTAACCTATGCTCAGCCACATGGATGTCCAAATCAACAGATCTATTTCTCACTACGTCTCATAGGAGAATCATATGGAGTATCAAATCATCTCAACTCTCTACACAAAGGAGACCGGTACATCATTTCATCTCTGTCTCAAAGAGAACGATACACCCAACTTATGGGCTTCCCCACACAGGGGAACACAACATTCCATCTCTGTCTCAGAGAGGAACCCCACACACAGGTCATGGGCTTCCTCACCCCACATAGGGAAAAACATTCCATCTCCTTCTTAGAGAGGAACCACACACCCATCTCATAGGCACACCCAACTCATGGGTTGTCTCTTAGGTTGACTCACTTAGTCTGTGTCCTGAAGGATGTCTCATGCAGCTGTAATCATCAACAATGTTGACATCATCATGACGTTATCATGGTGATGTGGAAGCACTAGAGGCTTCCATGTGTCACTCATTTTCATCATTTTTGGGTCAACATGTGGGCCAATGAGGAAGTGACACATGGTAATTTGTAAAACCATGTGGAAAACAGTACGGGACATGGCAGGTTGACGTGGCAAGCAGGTGACATGCTAGGGTGAATGTGAAATTTGATGGTGTGGGCCAATGAAAGGCCACCACATGTCCTAGTCATGGGTTCCACGTGGCAGTGGGAAAATGCCCAATGAGGGCCACCAACCGAAAATAAAAAGGGGGCTTGGCTGGTGCCAACACGCAGTCTGCTAAATTTATGTATATCCCGCCACATCCGGCCACCAACAAATAGACTTCCAACCATACTACTAAATTTAATGGAGGTTACATTATATTCACAGGTGGATGTTCTATGGTTAAAAAAATAAGCCAAAGTGAGGAGGCCCACGGGCTTGACTCCGAGATCTCACCCTACAATTCACCCTTCATATATATCTTCCAACCAACGGGCCAAATGGCCATGTTGGTTAATCCACCCAGCCTTTTAGTTTAAAAACTGACTTTTTCCAGTGCACGGAAGGAGGAAGGCACGCACCAGTCCATGCTGGGAATGGATTTTAATGCAAAAGTATTATCATTAATGCAGATTGCAGGCACGAAAATCGACATAGGGTTTCTCAAGGGGATGAAAGTGCTTGAATCATATCGAGGCATCGAGACAATCATTTTTGGGTAATTCGATGCCATGAATTCAATGGTTTTTTCTGTTTTCTGATCTGAGCAAAGATTCTGCAACTTAACTCCAGAATGAGGTATACTTATGTATTTTTTCAATTTCTTTTGTTGAGTTAATAAAAAGGCCTACCCATTTGAGAGCAGGACCTGGAGACATATTCCACCAGGGATGAGCTTCGTTATCAAGTTTTTTGTATTCATATTTGATGCTTATGTCTCTTCATTAATTAGTTATTACTTCTTTATGATGCACTTCATTTTATTCTCATTTAATATAATTCTTTAATAAGTCACCTCGATGAAAAGATCTCGAATCATGTTGGTATCAGAGTAGTCATCTTTGACATGAATTGTTGAGTGTGAATGCTTACTAAGGCCACTCATAAGCAGGGTGAAGGAACTCTTAAGACTTTCAATCTCGAAGTTGGTCGTACATCATGAAGGAAGAAAATGGCCAAAGATGACAAGCATGATAAATAGGAGAAAAACTTCCATATGGTCTTTTATCGCATGCCAGAAATGGTCGAACGAAGATATGGAGATTACGAGAAGAGGATGAAGAAGAAAGGGAAGAAAAAGGAAGCACAAGCATATGATAATTCTTCAGTGAATCAAGGAGCTGGAGGAGACCCTCCTGAGCCTCCATCTTCGCCATCAAGTTCTATCTCTTATTCCTCTGAGCGTTCTCGTCATTCTCATCATTCTAGCCATAAACCATTATTAAATCTTGATGTAAAGTTTTTTTTACCTATATTTAATGGATATGTTAATCCTCAAAATCTATATAATTGGATCTGACAAGTTGAAGTATATTGTCGTGTCCAACAGATTGATGAAGAGGAATTTAAAGTGCAATTGGCTTCTCTTCGGTTGGAAGGCACCGCTCTCATATGGTGCAAGATAAAACTTTAGGACATAAGTAACTATGGTAATCTTCTTTCCTCATGGTCGAAATTTAAATCAGCAATAAGGAAGCAATTTTATCCATTGTGTTATTTACATAAAGAAATGATGGAATGAAAAACTTTAAGACAAAGTAAAGGTCAAATTGTACAAAGTTTCACAGAAGAATTGAGGAAGAAATCTCTTGCATTAAACATTCCTTTGGATTCTTATGAAACTTTATTGAAGTATATTGGTGCACTTCATAGTTATATTCATCATACTTTGCTATTGTTTAACCCCACTAGTATTGATGAAGTTTTTGTACAAGCTACTCACCTTGAGAAAAGGGGAAAGCATGTTCAAGAAGATCCCACAAAGAAACCTTCCAATCTCCCACATAAACAGTTTAAGAAGTTTAAAAGGAAGGACAAAAAGATCGCCTCTATAAAGAGAGAAGAAGGAAAACCATATTCCACTCATTGCAAGAAATGTGGTCACGATGATGAACACTGTTGGAAACTACATCCAGAGAAGAGACCGAAACAGTTTGGTGGAAAGGGGAAGAAAAAGACCATTGCTATAGTACAACAAGATCTTGGTTCCAATTCAGGAGATGAAGGAAAGATCACAACGGTTGAAGTACAAGGTAAATATTCCCTTCATGCTAGTTCAAATTCCAATAATGAATCCCATGATGATGAAAGAAATAGGAATGAATTATTTTATATACAAGTTGTATCTAAACACACTAAGATAAATACATTGTTTGATCTAGGTTCCCAGGTAAACTTGATATATGAAGCACTTTTCAAAAATATGGGTCTTGAAACTAAACCACATCCAAAGCCTTTTCCTATTGGTTGGGTATGTGATAAAGAAAAACTTAAATTCACCAAGCAATGTAGGGTCAGATTTTCTATTTCTTCAAAGTTGATTGATGAAGTGGATTTGGATGTTGTATCACTTGATATATGTGGCATAGTGCTGGGGAGTCCTTATATTTATGATAGACAACCAATATTATTTCGTCATGAGAACAAATATCACCTTATTAAGGGGTGAGTGTAATATATTGTTAGATCCCACAACATGAGGGTAAACACAACACTTGTTAGTTCTAGACAAATGAAGAGACTCATAAACACTAATTAGAGATATGTACTCATGGTCGTAAGGGAAAAATATGTCGGAACATCCGACACTTTTAGAGGATGTGATCATTCTCATAAGAAAGAATTAATTGATATTGTTTCTAAGTATGATGATATTTTCCAGGAACTAAATGGATTACCTCCTAAGAGGGAAATCCAACATGAATTACATCTTCAGCAGGATTCTCCTCTTTCTAATGTGGGCATGTATAGGATGTTATTTGTAGCGATGATAGAGATCAAAAAGCAGGTACAAGGCTTATTGGATCAAGGGGTCATCAGGCCTAGCTCATCTTCTTGTGGTTCTTTGATTGTGATGGTGCCAAAGAAACATGGCACATGGCTAATGTGTGTCGATTACCGAGCCTTAAATAAAATCATGGTGAAAAATTGATACCCTCTTCCTCGTATAGATTATTTAATTGATCAGTTAAAGAATTTTGGTTTATTTCATTAAGTTGGATTTGCGTAGTGGATACCATCACATCAGGGTTGCAGAACATGATGCATGGAAAACTTCCTTTAAAACAAAACAAGGATTGTTTGAGTGGTTAGTTATGTCGTTTGGGATTTGTAATGCTCCGACAACCTTCATGCATGTAATGAATGATGTATTCATGCCATTTCTAGATGATTTTGTGATTGTATATTTAGACAAAAATATTATATTCAATGGGACTTGGGATGAACATGTAAGACATGTAAAGAAAGTATTGGATACTTTGCAAAGGGAAAATTTGTATGTAAAATTGTCCAAATGTGAATTTGGTAAGACTGACCTTGTGTACTTAGGTCATATTGTAGGAGGAGGACAATTGAAAATTGATCCTTCCAAGATTGATGTAATTGTAAATTGGCTTGAGCCCAAAAGTGTAACCAAAATACAGAGCTTCTTAGGTTGAGTCCAGTATTGGAGGAGATTCATTTCAAAATTATCCTTTATAGTAGCTCCTTTGCATGCCTTAACCAATTTGAAGAACATTTTTCAGTGGGGAGGAAAGAAACAAAAATCTTTCGACACTTTGAAGGAAAAGATCAGTATCACACTAGTATTAGCACTATTGAATCTTAAAAATCCCTTCGAGATTAAGATAGATACCAGTGGGTATTCCATGGGTGCAGTATTGATGCAATATTGTAAGCCTATCTATTACCAGTCTAAAACTTTTAACCAAGCCATTGTTAACTATCCTACGTATGATAAAGAGTTGTATGCATTAGTTCAAAGTGTAAATAAATGGAAGCACTAATTATTAGGGAAGGAAACAATCATACATACAAATCACCAACCCTTATAGTATCTCCAAGAACAAACCAAACTTCAACAGTCTAGACATTACAGATGAATTTGTTTCCTACAACAATTTCATTTGGTAATCAAATACAAAAAGTGTACGAGTAACAAGGTAGATAATATGCTTTCTACACCTCCTATTGTTGCTTCTATTATTTTGAAGAATGCTTCTTTATCTCATGATGACCATTTGGAACAATATGCCATTGATGAATATTTTAAAGAAGTATATGCGAAGCTAACCCATGATGCATAGGTAGAGAACTATTGTCTACAAGGAAAACTACTCTACCATCTTGGAAAGCTATGTATTCCTACAAGTGAATGAGTCCATGTAATACAAGAAGCTCACACTTCTCTTATGTCGGAGCATTTTGGGGTAAGAAAAACTATGTCTTATATGTAGAGGTTTTGTTACTGGCCTTAGATGAAAGTAATTGTAACTAAATATGAAAAGGGGTGTGTGATGTGTTCTACATGTAAGCCCACTAATATAAAATTGGGGCTATACTCACAATTTCATGTTCCATCCCATCCATGGGAAAGTATCTACATGGATTTTGTAGGGGGTTTACCAATGTCGAAAAGGGGTCATGACTATTTGTATGTTGTAGTGGATAGGTTCAACAAGATGTGTATATTAATGCCATGTAAAAAGAAGATCATTACTAAGCATACTGTTAATCTCTTCTTTCAGTATGTTTGGGTTCACTTTGGGTTACGACATCCATTATCTCAGATTGAGATACTCAATTCCTTGGGGAATTTTGGACAAGCTTGTGGAGAATGATGGACACCAAGTTGAAGAGGAGCACTGCTTTCCATCCATAGACCAACGAACAAAAAAAGGTTGTTAGCCGAACAATGGTACTTTTTCTTCGAGGCTACTGCCGCAAGCATCCCAAGTTATGGGATAAACAAATACCCTATGTAAAACATGCTTACAATCGAGCCTTACATTCCTCCACTCAGTTTTCTCCTTTTGAGACATGTTTTGGGTATTTTCCTAAGGTCCCTTTAGACTTGATGTATATGAGAGATGGCGATTCAAATGAAGAAAGAAATTAATACAAAGCCCGCAATTTCATCCAGAGGATCCAACATGTACATCAAGTAGTCAGGGAACAATTGGAGAAAATTCAAGCACGGTATAAAGCTTGTCATGACAAACACATGGTTTATCATCAGTTCTAGGTTGGAGACCAGGTATGGATTCACATAAGCAAGGAGAGATTGAAGGGTGAAGGAAAGAAACTCAAGCCCATCCTTTATGGACCCTTCACTATTTTGGAGAAAAGTGGTACCAATTCTTTTCATGTAGATATTCCACTGTATATTAAGATCTACTTAGTTGTAAATGTGGAGAACTTGAAACCTTTTTAGCCTCCCATGATCATGGATCAGGGTGAGGAAGTTTCAATACCTTTAGTTGATGAGTTTTCTCCTGAGTACTTGGATGAGTTAAAGGAAGATATCATCTTGGACATAAGGACAAGGACTTCATGTAGGGGTGATGTTGATTATCTTCGAGTGGTTTTAAAGGGTACACATCCAAGCAAGGAAAAGTGGATTGAGAAGGACAAGGTGAGGGAACTCTTCCCTCACTTATCTGATGATTGATGAAATCTTTTGGTGGTCCAAAAATATCTCAGCGGGGGGGTGTAATCCAAAAAGGATATAGAGAAGACTAAGGATAACTCAGAACTCAGAGAAGCACCTCATGAAGCTTAGAATGGCCTCAGTGGACAGAGAAAGGGGAAAAATTCAATGTTCTCAAAACTTGGTGAAATTGGCATCATCGTGAAGAGCATGTTGAAATATTTCCAACAACATAAAAGGCTTGTCAAACGGAGTTATGGATCAAAA
>ML812029.1:39757-50699 GCA_009831015.1 Picea engelmannii | reverse complement strand
ATATATTGTGTTTTGCATAACACCCTTTTGCAAGAATGCTCAGTTATATTTCCACCGTCATCATATAGATACTTTACTCAAAGAATATTGTGTACAAGGCTAGATGGCTTTACATTTTATCAAAAAACATGCTTAGATGGGACATGCCCCAGGTGTGGTGGAATGAAATTATTTATCAAGTTCATCCATGTAGGCGATGCGTATGAATTGGGGAGGAAGGAAGTTACCTTGCATAGATGTAAATATGACATATGATATTGATGGAGGACAAGAAAGAAAAAAGATACAATTGGTTACTTCCCAAGTATGAGTTTGTGACTTCATGAAGGACTTCGTCGAAAAGAAATGACATTGTGTTCAACATTTCCATGTGGCTCGATGGAAGGAAGAACATTTTAGAATATGAAGAGATACATTTCCTATTGGTATTGTGTTATCAATGGTTGATTTTGTTGAGAACTACACCCTTCAACCGCAAAATGAGATTCAAAGCCAATATTATCACTCGGAGCAGGTCGGCATAATGGTCCATATCACATAAATGCATGGACCAGATAGTAATGAACAAAACAAAGTTATATTAAAAGAGTATCACTTCTACATAAGAGATGATTGGTGCCATGACTTAGCCTACACACAACATTGTTTTCAGTTGTTCTACAATCACCTTAAGGACAAGGACATACAAATGGATCAACGTTGGATTTGGTCATATGGTTGCACAAGCCAATTCAAAAATGATCATGTATTTCAATGGTTGTGTATGTTGTAAAAACAACTAAAGGTACCACACATTTGGAACTATTTTGAGTTTGGGCACATGAAAGGGGAGCATGATGGAGTAGGTGCATGCATAAAAAGAGTGTTACGCAGGAAACAAATGAAGTTCAAAACTACTTCCCTCATTCGATATGCAAAATCCATTGTGGAATGGTGTTCTTTAGTAATGGGAGAGGGAACAACAATGCATTAATACCAATCACAAAGGAAATGAGATGTACATAGATGTTAGGTACTAGATCTATTATAATAGCATAAGAAGAAATATTGCAGTGAATAACAGTGGATTCAATAACAGAAAATATAAATTCTGCAAAGAATAACAATGGAACAACAAATCTATGGATTCCACAACACCAAAATAATACCTTTTATTAATAGGAAAAAATGTTCACTTGCCTCTTTGAGGGGTCAACCTCCAACAGAGAAGATCTCTATTAAAATAATTGTCAGTACAAATCCCTCTTATACCTTCTACTCTTATTTATACTAATTCTATATTCTAAATAACATTCTAGAAGAATATCTTTCTAGAAGCGAAAGCTTCTATTAGGTCTTATTACATTGACTTATTCATATTTATTAAATATGCCTTACTAACTAGTATTGGCCTTTATTACATGGAAATATATTATTCTACCTACATGAGAATTTATGGAGTTAGGTCCCTAACAGGCCCTCCCACTTGAAGAACAGACTTATCCTCAAGGCTTGAGATGAGCAAATTCCTGGAGAATAGTGGTTAACTCCCAGGTGGCATCTTCTGGAGTTGTATATTTCCAATGCATTAACACCTCCTTGATGGTGCACTGACAAAGACAACGTTCGCGTTGGTCCAAGATTGCATGTGGTTGCAACTATACACAACCTTCAACATCCAACTCCAAAATGTTGGTTTGATTTTGGCACTTAGTTCCAATCACCTTCTTTAAGCATGAGGCATGAAAAATAGGATTGATCTTAGAATGACTGGACATAGCTAACTGATAGGCCAATGGTCCCATGCCCTTGAGAATTGTATAAGGACCATAAAATTTGGGAGCAATCTTCTGACAGTGTTAATCTTTGAGTGAATTTGACTTGTAAGGATTTAGACGAAGAAACACTTGGTCTCCTGTAGAAAATTGGCGTTCTAAACTTCCATGATCTTATTTTTGTTTTATACGATTTTGATCCATGACCAAATTGTCTTTGATATAACAAAGAATGGTGGCATAAACTGTAAGATTTTTCTCAACCTCTTGAACCTTCAAGAGCCTGATATGTAGGGAATAACTAACGAGGGTTTTTTTCTATATACTGCTTCAAAAGGAGTCATGCAGGTAGCAGTATGGTAAGATGTGTTATACTGCCATTCAGCTAGGGGTAACCACTAAACCCATTGATGTTTCGGTTAGATGGAAAACACCTCAAATAAGTTTCCAAACGCTTGTTGAAAACTTCAGTTTGGACATCATTCTTTGGGTGATAAGTAGTACTGAGATGTAATTGTGTGCCCGGGAGCCTGAATAGTTCTTTCCAAAAATTGTTGGTGAAAGTAGGATCTCTGTTAGATACAATAGAATGAGGCATGCCATGAAGCTTGAAAATATGATCCATGAAAATATGAGCCATTGTGGATGTTGTGAATGGGTGTTGAAGAGAACAAAAACGAGCACATTTGAAAAGGTGGTCAACTACCACCATGATGGTTGACTTATTAACAAATTTAGGTAAGACCACAATGAAATCGATAAAAGTGTCCTGCCAAATAGTTGGTGGAATCGGAAGTGATTGTAGTGTGCCTGGAGATTTGATCGTTTCCCCCTTGTTGCGTTGACAAAAATCACATTCATCCATAAAGGTGTGAACGTCTTGTTTCATACCCTCCCAGAAAAAAAGAACGTTTAACGCGTTCATAGGTTTTGGTAAACCCGAAATGCCTTGTTGTGGGTGAAGCATGAAGCTCAAAAAGAACCATGGATTTAAGTTGCGACTGGTGGCTTAAATATAGATGACCTTTGTAGCGAAGATTTCCATTGTGCTAAGAGTAATGTGGAGAAACTGGAGAATTTTCTTGCAATTATTGGATTAGTCAAGAAGTTTTGGGGTATTGCAACCATTCATGGCGAACAACTTGGAGCCAAACTGGGACAATGAAGGAGAGGGGAAAAAAGGATCCTTCTTCTTTGTACTTTCTGGAAATAGCATACACCACTACATTTTCTTTTCCCTTCTTATAAATGATCTCATAATCATATCCAAATAGCTTGGTCACATATTTTTGTTGCTCCTAGGATGAAATCCTTTGTTCTAGGAAATACTTGAGGCTCTGATGGCCTATTTTAATTTGGAAGTGCTTCCCCAAGAGATAAGGATGCCAGTGATGCACACCATGTAGAATAACCAATATTTCCTTTTCATAGATTGATTTTCCAAGATGTCACTCTGAGAGTTGTTTGCTAGTGAAGGCCAAGGGTCTACCCTCTTACATGAGTATGATGCAATGCCTTTCCTGGAGGCATCACATTGGAGGAAAAAATTATTTGTGAAGTCAAGAAGGGCCAAGACATGAGTTGTGCACATGGAATCTTTCAATGCTTGAAATGATTGATTAGTTGTTGGAGTCCAAGTGAAAGCGCTGTTTTTTTAGGAGAGAAGTAAGAGGTGTTGCAATTTTTCCATAATTCTTAATAAACTTGCGATAATATCATGTTAAACCTAGAAAACCATGCAATCTCTTGAGATTTTTTTGGCATGGCCAATCCTTCATAGCTTGAATTTTCTTAGGATCCACCCTTACCCCATCCTTGTCGACAATATGAACCAAGTACTCCACTTTCAAAGCTCTAAAGGAACATTTAGATTTATTGACAAAAATTTGTTGTTGAGAGAGTAGACTGAGAACATGATCCACATGGATAAGAAGGTTTGTCCAGGTTTTACTATAGATGAGAATATCATCAAAGAAAAGTAGGACAAAATGATGGAGAAAAGGACGGAAAACATGGTTCTTGAGACTTTGGAAAGTGGACGGGGAATTACATAGGCCAAAGTGCATGACCAAAAATTCGTAGTGACCCTAATGAGTGCGAAAATAAGTCTTAGGAATTCCTTCCTCTTGCATATGTATCTAGTGGTATCCAGAATGGAGATCAAGTTTAGTAAAATATTGAGCACCACTTAATTGATCCAAGCAACCATCAATGACAGGAATGGGAAATTTGTCTTTTATGGTGATTTTATTAAGTTTTCAAAGTATGGACACATGCCCCAAGTACCTTATTTTTTTAGTACCATGATCATAGGGGAAGAATAAGGACTGGTACTAGAGCAAATAATACATGCAGCTATAAATTCTTGAACAATTTTCTCAATTTCATTATTTTGGGAAAAGGGATGATGATAAGGGTGAACATTGGGAGGAATACTACCAGGGATGAGAGGAATGGAATGATCATGAACACCAAGATAAGGAGGAAGTCCTTGGGGAGTGGAAAAACAATTTGGTGTTTGGAGATGATACATTGAAGGTCAGGATGCACCACAAGTGTCTCAATTGCTTGAATAGAATGGAGTTGGGAAATAATGTTGGAATGAACTTTTTTTAGGAGATTTTCCATTCAATGGAAACTGATGATCTCATGGGAGATTGTTATGATTCCTTGGAATTTATATGGTTGGGTCGCCTGTTGGAATTGCATGGTTATTTACTTAAAATACATGAGGATGGGACCAAGAGCGTGTAACCATTACGCACCTAGAACAATATCACAACCACCCATGTAAATAACAAACATATGAGATTTCAGGTTGTACTGCCCAATTTGGAGACACACATTTTCACAACTCCCTCCACATTTCATGGAAGCTCCATTGGAAATCATGATTTGAAATTTGTCGAATGCAAGTATATAGCAATGGGTTTCTTGGGAAATATGGCGTTGAATAAAATTATGATTTATGCCACTATCACTTAAGATGATGAAATTTTGATCCTTAATGTAGCCAATGAGCTTGAGGGTTTGAGGAGAATAAAATCCAGTGAGATCATTCAATGAAATGACCGCTTCTACTTTTGGTTTCTCAAAGGGTAGGGTAATATCAGTTGGCTCGGGTAACTCTACCACAAGGGGGGGTTTCGAGCTCTTCTTCAGAAACATCCTCAAAGATGGCCATAAAATACTTTTCTCCTTACACTTTTTCCCTAGAATTTTTTTTTCATAAGAATTATAACAAAGGCCCTTGAGTTGGCGTTCCTCCATTTCAAGCCAAGTTAATTTATGGATCTCGAGGGGAGTGAGAGGAGGGGCAGGGTTGGTAGGTCGAGTGCGAGGAAAAAATGAAGGTTTGTGGGTCTGAGAAGAGACAATTTTTTGGGATTCCTTAGCACATTGAGTAGCTTCCAACCCAATTTGAGGGAGAACCATGAGGATCTAAGCTCGAATTTCCTTTTTGAGGCCACTCATAAAATATTCCTAGAAGAAGGCATCATACATTCCCTCCGTTCTAAAATCCAAGTGTTCAAAGGAATATATGAAGTCTTCCAATGTGTCAGACTGCTTCAACTTGGTCAAATGACCAAGATAGTGGGTGTTAGTGTCAAAGCGGTCATATAGCTCTGCCACAAACTGAGTCCAAGCAACATACCCATGGCAAGTCTTTCTATGCCATTTCCACCATTTCCAACGTTCTAGATCCAAATAGAGGAAACCATAATGAGGTTTGGGAATATCATCAGTAATGTCATCCAAGGAGAAATAATGTTCCATTTGAGTGACCCAACCAGTGGGATCATATCCGTCAAATTTTTTCACTTCAACATAGAGAATACGGGGTCACGAGGAAGGTAATTGGAATGAAGGGCCATGTTATGGGAAGAGTTATCGCCTTCATAGTGGGAAGGTTTTTCAAGGTAGGGAGAAACAAGGGAATGTTTCAACCACTGGGTGAGGGAGGAAATTTCACCCTTAACCTCTGCCAATTCACCTTTAATTTTGGCCTGGAAGGTGTCCAAGAGGGAATTATTGGAAGCCATTTCAGAGGTTTGTCTTTAGATGTCAAACTTTTTTGGTTTGCATTCATCTTGCAGGTGAAGGAATTCTTGGTTGTGAGTGGTGGCCATGGGTGAAGGAGGTGAATGGAAGAGGTGAAGTGGGACCAAAAAAAAGAGAGTGAAAAATGATATATATGAGTATGTTCAATGTGAAAAGATGAATGCAATGAGATATGTGTCAAATAAGGATGTCATGAAGGGGTTGGGTCCACGGGAAAAAATGGGTTGAAAATGATAGATAAAATTGCAATCAGGGAGAACTAGAAGAGAAGAATCCAATGGAATAGGTCTCAAATAATGGGGCAGGAAGGACCCACTCTTTTCTTTTATTTTTTAATTTGTTTTACTCCTGCAAAGTAATACTCTGATCTAAATAATATTGTAGTGATGAAATAGTCAAATTCTTAACAGAAAAAAAATGTGTAGGAATTTTGCAACCAGAATGTAGGAGGCACAGTTGCACAAAAATAGATCTTGTATGTCCTATTTTTGTTTCTTTCCCAAGGGTTAGGGTATTCAGGGTTTCTACAAACAAGGGTTTTTCATGTGCCATATCTCTCTGATATATGTGTAGGGTTCTATAGTAGTACTTGACCAAATATCTCAAGGAACCAACTAAGGAGGATAGACCATGCCCTTAGCCATACTACCCAAATACCCATGTACTATATATTATCTTTCCGAGTGTTTTTATTGGTGGCACTGTAGAAGTCAGGCGAATGATCGATTTATCTATGAAGGGCTTCAGGGTATCTAGGCCAATCCATATACAGGTGATGTTTGATGCGCTACCACTCGAAGGGGTACCAACACGGGTTACAAGGGTGGCCAACAATGTTATCTTAAGTACCACTTGTATTTCCTTTGTGTATGCTTCCTCGAACACGGATTTATATACTGAATGACAGATCTTTGTAGCTTTAAGATGTCGGAATATGTCTCTACCCATAAAAAAAAATTACCCACATTTTCTGCCAAGAAAGGTGCTCTGATACCACTTGTTAGGTACCATATCTATTATAATAGAATAAGAAGAAATATTGCAGTGAATAACAATGGATTCAACAACAGAAAATAGAGATATTGCAGAGAATAACAACAAAACAACAAATAGATGGATTCCACAACACCATAATAATACCTTTATTGATAGGAAACAATGTTTACTTTCCTCTTTGAGGGGGAAACCTCCAACATAGAAAATATCTATTACAATAATTCAGTTAGAACATCAAACAATGCAATAGTTGAAATATGGATGAGAAAACTCTCTTGCATCTATGGTCCATGTAGTAGTAATGAATGGGATGATTGTGAATCAACAGAGTAGGTTGATAGATGGGATCGTGTATCACTCCTCATTGGTCAATTTATAACTATGGAATTATCCTAGTTGGAGGAGGAACAATCAAGTATTTCAACAGATTATGATCATGTCTCAAATCTCGTACTGCCAGGTTCATTGATTCCTTCTATTAAATTTTGAATAACTATCATTAATGTTTTATTCTTTGGTCATTTAATGGACTCACATTTTGGCACTCCATTTTTTGCAGGGCACATATATGCAGTGGCTTCACCAAGAGATAATGAACGGGGAACTGATTATTGGCTAGCATGATCCTTGGAGGGAAAGTAGATCCTCATGCAGTCAGTAACAGAATCCAAGGGAATTAAATTTTTTATTGGGTCAATGGTTATTAAAGGAGAATATCTGACACAGGATGAAAGAAAATGAAATAAAGGTGGTTATGTATTTCAAGATTATAAGCCAGGTCAAGTCATATATCACTTTACAAACTTGGTTATTAGTACAAACCTCTAATTACAAACAATTCCAAGAAATAACTCATCAAAGTTACGATAGTTCTTTCCTTACTATGAGCATGCGAAGTTAATGGAGACTATCAGTATTAGAAGTGATCCTGATGGTCTACTTGAATGACCATAGGTATGTAAAAGGAATAATTTTGGATTCATTTTGATTGTTGTTAAAATATATGTAATATTGTTAAAATATACCTTGCCTTAAAACATTTTGGTATGTAAAATATTTTGACTGTTGTTAAAATATACCTTTCCATGCCATGCCTTGCCTCACCATTCCTTCACTTGCCTTTCCTTTCCTTCACTTACCTTGTCTTACCTTTCCTTCACTTTCCATGCCATACCTTGCCATGCCATGCCATGCCATACCTTTCCATATCATTCCTTACCTTGCCATTACTTCATTTTCCTTTCCTTCACTTGCCTTGTCTTCACTTGCCTTCAATTTCCTTGCCATGCCTTCCCTTGCCTTACCATGCCTTGCCTTGCCTTACCATGCCATGACTTTCCTTGCCTTCAATTTCCTTGCCACGCCTTCCCTTGCTGATCCAAAATGCATCCAGGAAGGCTTAAAAATCAAAGTTCTCATAATCAGACGAAACCAATGTCCTTACGTCCATCTCATCGGGTTTATTTCGACCATATAATTGTTTTCCTCAAATGGACATTGTATGCTAAAGTTATCGCGTTCTAATCAAATTCTCAAACAGGCAAAAAATCAACTGGTCAAAGTCAACGTTGACGCCAACAGGTATGATAGGTGACGTCAGCATGACATAATGATGATGTATGTTGTCCCTTCACCAAGTTTTGAGGAAACATTGGTCATGTTTGACCAATTTTGGGACTTTGACAAGCTGGTAGAAGATGGAGTGCCCAGGCAGAGCTGAGATCGCGGGATCTTACTTGTTTTGCGGGCTTGTGGACCGAGCAAAGGGTTTACTAGGGTTTATGTAATGGGTTAAGGGATGTTGGCCCATGGTTTTACCCATGATTAGGCCTTTTTTTAAATGTATAAATAAGTATCTAAGCGATGTAAGAAGTACTAGGTGTTGGCTATGTGCACAATATGTTGGAAGTGTTAATGTGGGCTCAGTGCAAGAGATTGTAAGTGGCTTGGTGCGATCTGGTTGTGTGAAGTAAGACTCTGTGCCTTGACCTCATTTTGGGAAGGAGGATCTGGTGCATAGCACCAAGATATCCTGTCCTCTGCGGAGTTGGGCTCTGTGGCTTTTTGCACAGGAGTAGACGAATGTAAAATTCTTAAAGACTAATAAAGAATAAGAAGTCATTGGTGGATGTAGCCCCACACTAGGGTGAACCTCGTATATCTTGTGTCTTGATATGCTTTGTGTGTTGATATTTGTGAGATATACCTATGGATTCTTAGTGCTTTATGTATGATGAATGTGCTAGATGTGATAAAATGATATGTGTTAAGTGATTGAAAGTGGTTGATCTGTATTGTTACTACGTTGATCTGTATTTAGGGTTTAATATGCGATGAGAATAAGACTCATGAACTAATGAATATTGTTATATGAGTGTTATGTTAAGTGTTGTAATCACATATCTGTGTCCCAGACTAGTTGTAGACACCTAATTCATGCAACCCCCCTGCCTCTACCTCGGGTGAGACTTCATCTGCTTCACAGGTGTTTCTGAAAGGGCCGGTAGTTAGGGTTTTTTTGGTGCGTTGTTGAAGCATTGAACCCTGGGTCTACCCCTGTGCCAACAATGTAATCATGCTAATGTGGCATCACCAGGAGGTTACCCATGTCACTCGGATTCAGCGTTTTTGGGCTGAGTTGGCACTATACGGATTTGACACGTGGCACTGTACGGATGCCAGGTGGAAGTCTGTACAATGATGTGGCCCAATGACAAGCTGACATGTGGTTTTATGGAGGACAGCTGGGTAGTACAGATGTGACATGTGGAAAGTATGACAATACAACAAGTGGCGGGTATGAAGGACACGTGGAAAGTATGGTGGTGATGTGGCATGTATGGTGGTGACGTGGAAGTGATGACTGGGTTGTATGGAGGTGACGTGGTCGACTGACTGTGTTGCTGACTGTACTAGTATAGAAAAATCATAGGGTGACAAGTGGCCCAATCATAGGGTGCCACATGGCACCCTAGATTTTTCCAATGACAACTAGTTCAAAAATTTGTTATGGGTCAGGGGATTTGAGTCCCTGACCTCACGGAATGGGAAAGGACTTAACAACTATTGGATCATGTTGTCATTGATGCCAATGGTTTGACTGATTGATGTCAAAGGATTGATTGATTGATGATTGATGTAATATAATATGTATTGTCCTTGATGAGAATGCATAGATGAAGATGGATCAATGAGTTGTCATTGATACGCGATGAATATGGATCGATGTGGTTTCATTGGTATATGATGCATTGTTGGAAAAATGTATAGATGACTCATTATTGTCTTATCATGATTGACAAGGTGCACAAATGGATGAACTCCAAAGTGGTCCCCTTATGGTGAAAGCCCTCCTGGGAAGACGCTTTACGGATTGAGTTATCCTAGAAGAATGGTTGGAGGACCCATGATCTCATTATTGTCTTATCATGATTGATAAGGTGCACAAACTGATGAACTCCAAAGTGGTCCCCTTATGGTGAAAGCCCTCACGGGAAGATGCTTTGCAGATTGAGTTATCCTAGAAGAATGGTTGGAGGACCCATGCTTGTATGTGGAATAACAAGATGAAGATCAAGGAAAGTGTTGGTGAAACTATTCTAGATGGATAGTTCTTTCCATTCCATTTCTGGTGGTATGTGGAATGTCACATAACTCCTCATGGTTTGAGAGTTATGGCCTTGTGAAGATGAAGGACCCCCACATGAAGGCTTGAAGCCCCCAAGGTCAAAGAAGTCAAAGTGACCTAAAAGAAGAAATCATTATTTAAATGATAAAGTAAAGTGACAAAGTCAAGGTGGATTATTTAAATAATAAAGAGAAGTGACAAAATCAAGAAATGATAAAGTAAGGTGACAAAATCAAGAAGGAATATTTATGGAAAGTGGTTAACCCTAAAAATAAAGAAAATAGGTTAAGTGACCTAGAAATGGGTTTATATTATTTAAATGATAAATTAAAGTGACAAATTCAAGGTGGATTATTTAGATAATCAAGAGAAGTGACAAAATCAAGAAATGATAAAGTAAGGTGACAAAATCAAGAAGGAATATTTAAATGGTAAAGTATTGGAGAACTTTCTATTTATGGAAAGTGGTTAACCCTAAAATAAGGAAAATAGGTTAAGTGAC